>JAJMDM010000146.1:0-102856 GCA_030573555.1 Hanseniaspora hatyaiensis (nom. inval.)
AAAAAAAAAAAAAAATTGAGAGAGAAATTAAAAAATGCTTATATTTGCATAATGCTACCTTGTATTTGAAGACTATATATTATTTCGTTCAAAGCATGATAACAAATATGCAAATCTGTAACATTTTTTTTTTTTATAAGATTTTTTTTTCGAAAAGATATATGTCTGAAAACGGAAAGTATTTTTTTTTTTTGTTTTTTTGCAAACACGCATTTAATTTTCTATGCTGTATTATGTGTATATAGAGCCTAATAACTAGTATGCTTATTTTTTTTTTTTCTTTTGCTAGTTATTCAGAACTAGGAGTTTGCTTAGTTCGCTTCACAAAATCAAGTGTAATCTGAAAGCTCCGCAGATTTGTCGGCCAGTAAAATTTTTTTTTTTTTTCAGAGTGAGCAGCGATTGAAATTTCATTAAATATTGAGTGGTTTATAATGGAAGAATACATATTGAGCTTAGGAAGAAGAAAAATATAAACAAAAACCACCCAACATATACACACAAAAACACATAATGGATTCCAAGACCCCAGTTATCTTAGCCAGAGTTATTAAAGTTTTAGGTAGAACCGGTTCCAGAGGTGGTGTCACCCAAGTCAGAGTTGAATTCTTGGATGACACTTCCAGAACCATTGTCAGAAACGTCAAAGGTCCAGTCAGAGAAGATGACATCTTAGTCTTAATGGAATCCGAAAGAGAAGCCAGAAGATTAAGATAATTTTATTTGCATATATCAGAAAACATCTTTATATATTATACACATAATTACAATAAATGGACGTCAATGTGCAAATGGAATAAAAGATACGGGGCTGTTATAGTTTTTGGTTAAAACATTTGTTGAAATAAATAGTAAATGGGAAACAATTGGCTTCATGCGCCAAAACAAAAATCATGATAGAAAAAAAAGGTAAACAGTTTTTAGGATGGTAAATACTGCGTGTACGGTTTTGTCATCTCGCTAGGTCTGTCCAGCTAACTTTAAGTGGTGTAATTACAATAAAAAAAAAAGTTACAATATCCATTTTTTGGAGTGAATTGGGATAAAGCAATGTTGTTGAATCATTTGCTAATGATGCGAAATAAATGCATTGATATTTTATTCAGAAAACAGACAGCTTTTTTTTTTTCAAGCTGCTAGGCAAATATATTGTCACACTGTTTTATATGAAATTCAATTAATAAGTTCCAGAGACTTGGACTCTGCTATGCTAAACCCTTCCATCTAGAAACACTCATAGCCACACTTGTTCATTAGTTTTAATGAAGAAAAAAACAAGTGGTATTTACTTTTTACTGAATACATAATTTTATAACTTATATATGAAGTATTCCCCCTTTATCATTATCATTCTTTTCTTATTCAAAAACAAACAAAAAATTATTGTTACCTATAGTGTTACAAACTAAACTCTGAAAGAGCTAGTAAATCACTGAAAAAGTCAACCAATTCTTTCCACATAACATCAAATTTTAATTTGAAGTTATTAATATAGGGTGACTCCTTTCCGTTTGATAAGCAAGTGAGGTAGACCTGCCAGCATTGTGAAACTTTACTCATGTTCATCAAATAATTAGTGAAGTTTAAAGTTAAATCTATTTCCTTTTGATTCGCGCCTTGTTTAAAATCGTATTTTACCAACTCAATGAGTTTTTCAATAAATTGCTCTAAAATAACATCTGAATTTTTAAAAAACAATGTTTGAATCAGTTCTACTGCATTTTCATAAGCCATATTGGACACGCCTAAATATGACATAGTTTCACAAGAAGCCATTTGGAAACTTAATGTTGATTTGGTCAAAATTTTCAAAATTGCCTCTAAATCAGGTGTTTCATCTAGCAAATCATCAAAACCTGTCTCAGTCAGATTATTAACTGAAAATAAATGTGAGCAACTATCTAAATAGTTAAAATCGCCCGTTTCAAGGCTAGCTTTATTGCTTAAAGACATAGAAAAAGCTTCTATTACTTTTTCATTTAAAGTTGTATCAAGAAGGCATGTTTCAAATAAATTGAGAACAATCATATTTTGCCAATTAAGCATAAGACTTTTCAACTGGTTTTGAAAGCATTTTAGTAATAGTACCTTTGTGTTTATCAAACACGAACTTGGTGAATCATCAGCCTTTGGAGGCAAAGAAATGGTTTTTAAACAGCTAGATATAAGCTTAATACAAAAATTCTTATCGTTGCTTAAAACAACAACTGAAGGAGCTGGAAGAAGCGAGTACTTTGCTTTATTAGTTTTCTTTGTAAATTCAAAATCTGAATTAAAGTCATGTTCAAAGTTTAAGATGTCTTGAAGTTTCAAAGAACTGTTCAAAATTTTGTCATCATTGCTGTCATGATAGTCGTCTTGGTAGACGTATTCTTCATCGGCTCTTCGCAAATAGTTTTTTAAGCTTTTTGTAAGTTGACTTTTTGAAATCAGTGAAAACGCTGATGTGTTTTTTGAAGGAAAATCTATATCGTTTGTCGTCAATTTTTCATAAATGTATCTGTTTGCATTGATTGCTTTAATTTTCAATTCGTTATCATGCGAGCTTCCACCAGTATGCTGCTCAATGTTTTGTGATCTAGGCTGTTTCAAGTGGTCAAGTTCAGATAGCACTGTATCAAATACACACACATTTAAAAAAGATCTACGTTTGTTTGAAAAATAAATTTCAATATCATTCATCATTTTAACTATTTCTAGGTTGTCAATTAAAAAATTTGTATCAGTAACAAAAGAAATTAATTTTCGCTCTTTAAAAAAAGACTTGAATTCTATAATTTGTTCATCATTTTGAAAAACGCTTTCAATTGGTTCTTGAATAGTAACCAAATCTAAATCAAAACTGTTTTTTAATTCATAATTATGCGCATAATGTTTGCTCTCGCTTTGATGGCTATTTTGGTAAACATCAATGTGTTCATCTTTAAATTTAGTATCGCCAAAATCTTGGGATTTCAAAGATTCTGTTGCCACGTCTTCCCCCAAAATTTCTGCCAGTGATGGAGCTTTAGTTTTATGTTGTTTTTTTTTGCCAAAACTCACTTTTTCTTCAAAACTAGAGGCAGTTTTGTTGTTTGCTTTTGTTTTTGTTTTTGGATGCTTGTACTTGGTTTTAAGTTTTTCAAATATTTCAGTGTTGATATCAGATTCCATCATCTAAGCCAACGATTATATCTTTGATAATCAGTATTTTCTAAATATGTTTGAATTATTAGCCAAAATGCCGTGGTGATTTTTGTATTATTTTTAAGATCAAGCATATACTATTTTTATGATTATCGAAATACTGATTGGCATACTGAACTGGCAAGCATATATTGGCATAATGTTTATGATATCACGTGATAAATGCACGGTTTGAGAGTTTTTTCAATTTACAAATAAATGACAAAATTAAAAAAAAAATCAATCACGTTTTTTTTGCTTTTTCAAACAAAAGCAGATAGTAATAAAAATTTTCCTTTATTTTTTTCCACTTGAAATCTTTTTTTTTTTTTTTTTAAAGGTATATATTAGATCTATCAAATTATTCAGTTATCAGAGTTTTAAATGAAATATGGTAATAAAAGCCCCAAAAAGATTATAAGATAATAAAGTATACATATAGATATATTTTTAAGCTAAATTAACCTATAACCAATAGTTCATTATAAAGTTTTTTTTCTTCTCAAAAAAAAAAAAACATGTCTGATATAATCGATTCACAATCGCTGAATGATTCAGACCAAAAATTAGAACAGTTTGTTTCAGAAAATCAAAATGCAATCCAAGTAATCACTGATGATCAGGAGTATAATGAAAAAGAAATTGTTAAGTTTGTTGATAGCATTAAAGACAGAGACTACCATGTGTTATCTATTTTTGGATCTCAATCTTCAGGCAAGTCTACTTTGCTTAACCATTTGTTTTACACAAAATTTCAAACAATGAACGAACAAATCAAAAGAGGCCAAACAACTAAAGGTATATGGATGAGTAATAGAGTTGTGCCAGAGGTTGAAAAAAATTTGTTAATAATGGATGTTGAAGGTAGTGATGGTATTGAAAAATCAGACGATAAGGATTTTGAAAGAAAAGCTTGTTTGTTTGCATTATCATCTAGTGAAATCCTTATGGTCAATGTCTGGGAAAATCAAATTGGATTGTACCAAGGAAACAACATGGAGCTTTTGAAAATTGTTTTTGAAGTCAACTTACAGTTATTTCAGAACGCTGAAAGCACACGTAAAGTTTTGTTGCTTTTTATAATTAGAGATTACATAGGAAATACACCTTTGGAAGCACACAAAACAACCTTGTGCAACGAGTTAGAAAAAATGTGGGAACAAATTAAAAAACCTGATTCCTTTGAAACAACCAAGTTTACTGACTTCTTTGACTTGGAGTTCAGAGGTTTCCCACATTACATTTTTCAAAAAGAAAAGTTTTTAGAAGCTTGCTCTGAGCTAAGAGAAGAATTTGACTCCGAAAGTATTTTTAACCACAACAAATATAAAATCAATACTCAACTTCCATTAGATGGGTGGGAAATGTACACTAACAACTGCTGGAAAGTTATTAGCAGCAGTGAACAATTAGATTTGCCAACACAACAAATATTGGTTGCAAAGTTTAAAACCAAAGAAATTTCAAGCAAGCTCTTTTCTGAATACACCCAGGCAAGCAAACCATTTTTATTGGCGTTTGAAAAAAACATTTCAAGTATAGAATCTTTATTACATCAAACAATGGAGTCGTTTGAAGATATAGGTGGAAGATACATGGAAAGTGTGTATCTTGAAGAAAAAGTTAATTTATTGAACCAAATTCAAGGGTTGAATTTTGAATTATTAAATCATAATATGGATGAACAAATTCACAGTAATGAGGTTTTAAAGCAAATACAAAATTCATTGTCCGATAAAGATACAATTAAAAAAATTGGAAGTTTCGCTGATAGAAGCACGTTTGTTTTAGAAAATTATAAGAAAGACTATGCTGCTAAACTGGAACAATACTGCAGCAAGAAATTGATTAGTCAAGAGTACAAAGACAAGCTAATAGACATTTTTGTTGCTTATGTCAAAGGTGTTCTTGAAGAAGAAAATAAGAAAGAGGCTACCAAACTAAGTAAAAAAATTAACAAAGAATTAAATCAAAAGTTAGGAAAATACTTAGAAATTTCAGTTGCCAAGCCAGATGATGATTTTTGGAACAACTTGAAAATATTTTATATTAAGACCATGCAAAAAATATTAAGCAAATTCACCCAGCATGATAGCTCCCTAAAGTTTCCATTGAGCTTTTCAAAAGAAGAAAATGATAATTTTGTTAAGCAACTTTCTAATTCTAATATTAGAACATTAGAGAAAAACATCAAAAACATTTCTTCTGTTCAAAAGCTTGTTATGATCATGGAAGAGCAGTTTAAAAATATTTTTTTAAGTGACACTGATAGTGACGCTCCAAGAATGTTTGAGCTAATGAGCCTGCCAGATATGGAAATTTTAAATGAAAAATCTAAAGCCAAATGTGAGTCATGGTTGTATCAGTTTGCAGAGGGATGTGAATTGAAAACTTTTAACAACAGCATTTACAATATAGAAGATAAGTCTGAAATGAGTCCAACAGGTGAAGTTGATCAAGAAGCTGATTCAGATTATAATTCTTCTGACTCAGAAGATGAAAGCGAGGCTGTTGTCAGTGATTTAAAGATTAAAAAAATACTTCATGACTTCAACAAAAAAGTTAACATTATAAGCTTGCAAACTAGAAGAATCATTGTACAATCATCTAAAAATACAAAGATTCCTGGCTATGTTTATGCTTTGTTGTTATTTTTGGGCTATGGAAAAATCATGTATGTTTTGAAAAATCCTTTAATGATTTTGACACTAATCTTAATTGCTTCGTTATGGTATTTCGTACACAAGTCTGGACAGTATCAATTTGTTGCTTTAATTGTGCAAAAATGGTTTGATATGGCTAAGCAAATAGTTGTTGTCAAACTAAAAGAATTTGTTGATAATAATGAGAGAGCTGCCAAGACTGAAGAATCAAGCGAAACTTTTGAAATGGAAGATTTAAGCAAAAAAAAACAAGAACAGAAAACAGAGTAATTTTTGGTTATAAATTTTTGTTAACAGATCGATATATGCACATATATATAAAGAAAATTGGTTTTATGGAGTGTCTCATAATGAACAACATTAATGCCGAATCATGCTGATTTCAGCTTGCATACATATATCAATCATACATTTCTATTATAAAATTTAGCATTTTGCTGTTTGGATGTTTCTTTTAAAGAATTCATTTTGAATTTAATTAAATTTGAGGCAATTTTTGGTTTTCTTTTTTTAATAGATCGTTTAATTTTAAACAAAGTTATTCCAGTGGTCGCTACAGATACAGGGAGTAAAAAACTCAAAACTGCAGGAAATAACGGAGGAAATAAAGCAGCAGTGCAAGCAAGTGCTCCTGTTGATGCTAAAGCAGCCATTGATGTTGTCAAATAAAATGTTTTTTTACAAGAGGCAACTTTTTTCATGCTAAAAAGCCTTTTCTCCTTGTTATTATTAAAACTCATTGCATGGTGATTTTTTTTGTTTGGATTATTTCTTGATTTACTAAAAAACATCAAAGAGTGGTCACTAGTCAAAGATTGAGCTTCTTTATTTATGCAGTTTTCTGGTTTTGAATTTTTTATTTGTTTACTTAATATTAAATTTTGTTTAATGCTTGCTAGTACATTTGGAGTATTAATTTGTTTTTGAGCTTCATCATCAATTTTGTTATTACTGTTTTTAAGCTTGTGCTGTCTTGTCAAGTAATTAACAACTGGTGTATATGATATTTGGTAATCATGGTCTAAAGTTCCATTTTTATAATGTTTTTGAAACTCAGGCCAGTTTAAATTTTCATCAAATGGATTCTTTTTGTTGAATCTATACAAAGTATTAATGTTTCTTTGGTGTTGGTATTTTTGATCAGATAGCACAATAGGAATGTACTCGTTTAAATCTAGTTTTTCACTTAAAAAATTCATTTTACAGGTTACACTTTTTTAATAACTTATTTTTCTATTTTGGTTATTAAATGTATTTTCCTAAATATACAAATATATATTAATTTAATATTTAATAATGATGTTATTTAAGATATTTTGTCTGTAAATTTAACTTCCTTTTGTGTTTTTAAGTCTTTTAATTAAACATCATGCTCACTTTTTCCTTTTTTTTTTTTTTTTTTTAAAAAAGAAAAAATTCAATAAAACATAGAGTATTAATCACCTATCCAAATAAAACACCAAACAAGATAGCTGCATAAGAAACTAACCAATTAACTGTGTTGATAGTTGCAGCGTTTTTGCTTTTTTGAGTACTTGTCAACGATCCTTGAGTGGATGATGCAGATGATGATGATGATGATGAAGGGGTGCTAGTTTGGAATGTGATATTAGAAGATGAAGGAGATTCGTCAACGCTGTTCCAAGAAGGAAGCTTTGTGTTATTATAAGAACCGTCCCAGCAAAAATCTGAAAAGCATTTATTACATTCATCAGTGGTGTTTAAACCCAATCTTTCTTGTGATCTTCTGATGATTGCACAAGAAATACAGTAATCGTAGTTGTCATAGCCAGTCAAGTTGTTGTATGAAACAACTTCAAACCCATTTTGGATCATTTCCAATCTTTCTTTGTCAGAATAAGCCATCTTGAAAGTAGAAGTGTTACTTTTGCTTGAATATTCCGTGTTTGGAATATAAATTATAAGAGGCGGTATGTAAGCCAAATCTGTCATATTACTGGCATCACATCCAAAAAACGTTGGTTTTTTGTTAAGCCCGTTGTTGACAAAGGTTTCAGCATCTGGTACATATGGAAAGGCTAAATCAGATCTTTGAAGGCCAAACTGACGCTCATATGTGGCAATCAAAGAAAGTCCAGCTGGCCAGCACGCGTCGGTATCACAAGAATTGTCCAAGGCAAATATAACGTCAACTTCTCTTTCTTGTTGTAGCAATGGAACCAATGGAATGTTTTCTCCATCCTCGCCACCGTCTCCCAAGTATAGAGTTTTATTTTTAACAATCTGACTTTCAACATTAATTTGTGATGTAACGTTATCAAAAGCATACACAGAATTATAGAAAGGGTTTGGGTCCCATATGGCAATATCATCATAGTCTCTGCTTAAATCAACAAGATAATCAGCAATTAAATTTTTCAAAAACGAAGACACACTTGTTGAGTTTATTTCTAACAAAAATTCATTAAACAAAGATGATGATGTTCCCAATATAAATGGAACACTGTCAAAGCCGTTAACACATGTATCACTAACTGGCTTACCATTGTCTACTTCTGTTCCTACGTAGGTGATGTTTGCAAATGCATTGACATTTCCATCCCATGATCCCATTTCAAAAGCATTGAATTCAAAAAGAGTATTGTTGGTGTTTACAACGGATATGCCTGGATATCTGCTATCAGCAACATGAATAGTGAAAGGCATCTCGGCATTAACGAATGCATCATACTTTGCTAAATCGTTAAAATTCATTGCACCCCACATACCATGGCCTTTATTGGTTGTTAAAGTTGGGAAGAAATCTCTTGTAAGAGCAAGACCCCACACATCTGTTAAACTGATGTTAAATCCAGCATCTTTTTTATCATGAACATCATCAGAAATATTGTCCCAGATGTCGTAATTTAGAATGAAATTCCAGCCTTCTGGATCAATGATAGAGTTTGATATATCCCAAATTGGTTCATCGACTGAAGAGTTGTATGTCTGGTCAACAATTTCTTGAACAGATGTCCAATTGTTAAAAGCAAGAGTTCCTACTAGCCAGTTACCACCAGATAGCCCGGCTAAATAAGTACTACTTTGTAGCAACCCACCTAGGCCGGCTTCTGAACCATTTCTTGTCAAACTGTCAAGCCCTGCAATTTGGCCAGCACCACAAAGCATTGCTCTGTAGCCACCACCGGAAGCAGCAATACCGATTCTTGGAAGCCTTTTGTCTGAGGTTGTGTTTTGGTTGAAGATAGAGTTCAAAAGTTTCTGCTCTTCATTGGATTTCCCAAATCTTGATCCCAACCACTTTTTCAGCTCAGGCTCTGTTTTAGCATCTCTTTTTTTCAGCCAATCAGCCTCTGAATCACTTAGGCCAATAGCGTCTCTGATTATATTCAAATCACTTGGGCAAGTAACGTTTCCTGGCTCGTAACTGTCATTTGGAGACCAGGCACTGGCAAAGTTCGCATACGTGATGGTTAAATAAATTAAAAGGTAATTGTTCATCTTTTGTTCAGGCTTGGTGCTACTCAATGTGCCTGTAATATGCTGCTAAAAACTCTATAAATAGTTCAGAACCTATTTCTGTTTTGTTTTAAAATATATATATTTATATATATCTAGGTTTTTCGCAAAGGGTGCTCTGTGAATTTTTTCCAGCTTCTTTCCCGATTCTATTGATAAATCCATTTAAATGGACGTACAGACAAGAACTGTCAAACTCTGTCTGTTTATTTTCTTTAAAAAACTCAAAATAATAACCTTATTATATGTCGGTCCATATACCCATGAATATATATAAAATGTATTTAAATTTAAAAAAAAAAAAAAAATTGTTTCCAATTACTAATAAATCATGGAGCATGTAAAAAGAAAAAATAATCACGCTTCGTTTAAAATTTGCAGTAATTTAAAGGGAAATGTATAAATAGAACAAAGTCGGATATTGCATTTTTTTATTTTTTTCATTTGTTATTGTACTTTTTTCAGTACACAGCAAATTAGCATCATGTAACTTAATATTTGTTTGTTTATTTATTTTTTTAATTATTTTTTTTTTTTTCAGGTTAAAGCAACGGCTGAAAAATTGACAATTTGCTCTTGTATTTTTCATAACCGGATTTATCATCTTTAAAACTAACCAGGCAATTGCTAAGCCAGCTAGCTCTATATTGTTTTAAAAATGGCAGTCTACTGCAAGAAACAAATAAAATTTATTTATGTTTACTTTTTGAAGTTGCCTGTGATTTTCAAATTTTTCTTAAGCAGACCAGCAGTAGTCACTGAAACATTTTTGGCACTCAGCAGATGGTGACAATCCCAATCTATCTTGAGATCTCTTTACAATAGCACAGGAAATACATGTGTCATAATTGGCATCTACTGTGTTGTTATTGTAGGTAACAGCCTCGTATCCGTTTTGAATCATTGATAATCTTTCTTCTTGACTGTAACTCAACTGAGTTGTTTTTGTGTTACTAGCATATGAATATTCACTGTTTGGAACATAAACAACCAAAGGCGGAATGTGGTTTAAATTGCTTAGAGAGGAAGAATCACAGCCAAAGAAAACAGGTTTTTTGTTCAACCCTTGAGACTCAAATTCTTCAGGTGTTGGAACAGGTGGAAAACTGATTTTTTTTCCTATTGTTTCAAACTGTCTTTGGTACGTTGAGTAAACAGCGTTTCCATTTGGCCAGCATACGTCTGTGTCACAAGAATTGTCTAGAGCAAATATAACGTCAACTTCTCTTTCTTCTTGCAGCAAAGGAACTAATGGCACATTTTCACCATCTTCACCACCATCACCTAAAAATAGAGTATCAGATGTGGCAATTTTACCACTGTAGCTGTTAGCATCAAAAAAGTTTGAACCAAAAAAAGGGTTTGGCTTATAGTCAGCAATGTCTGAATTTGTGGAATCAATGCTTTCTAAAATATTTGTAATGATAGATGTAATCCAGGATGGTAAGTCAGCTGAATCAACACCTTGAATAATTGCATTGAACAACGAAGAAGATGTGCCCATAATATAGCCGGCATTGTCAAATCCAGTCACACACTGGGAAGCGTCATTTGGAACACCATTGCCGACACTTGTACCTAAGTACTTAACATTGGTAAAAGCGTTTAGAGAAGGATCCCAGGATCCCATTTCAAACGGATTAAACTCAAATACTGTACTGTTTAAATTCATAACAAAAGTACCAGGTTCTTTACCATCAGATACAGTAATTGGGAATGGAATTTCAGCATTGATAAACTGAGCATTGTTCTGCAAAGATGACCATGCAATGTCAATACCACCTTCGTCATCACTTGGGAACCACTCGTAAGCTAAAGCTCTGCCCCAGTAGTCAGTAATCGATGTTTCATACCCTTCACTCTTCTTGCTATTGACAGCATTCTTAATATCCATCCATCTGGAGGTATCCTTAATGGGATGGAAGATACCATAAGGAGCAAGCAAAGAATGATCAATGTCCCATTCACTGCTCATGTCATCTGACTGCTCAATAATTTCTTGAACCGAAATGAAGTCATTGAAAAACAAAGTTCCAGTTAGCCAATTACCTCCGGACAGCCCTGCCAAGTAAGTTGAAGCTTGTAACAAACCTCCTAAACCATTTTCGTTAGCATTGGTGGTTCTGGAGTCCAACCCCGAAATCATACCAGCCCCTGAGAGCATGGCTCTATAACCACCTCCTGAAGCGGCAATACCTATTCTTGGTTTTCTAGAATTAGAAGAACCAAAAATGTTGTTTAAAGTGTCTGAGTCAATTCCTTTTGTAGCCAACCAGTCTTTTAAAATAGGCTGAGTTACACTGTCTCTTTTGCTTAACCAAGAAGCTTCTTCAGTTGAAAGACCACTGGCTTCTCTGATTAAACTTCCTGATGAAGGGCATGGGCCAGTGGTTGGTGCATAAGAAGCCGAAGCTAATGGTAAAAGAATTGCTAAAGGTAACATCATTACTAAAATTATTGTTAGCGTTAGTATGTTTGTATTGCTATGGTTGATTGATAGGATGAGAGTTTTGTTTTTTTTTCTAAGTCATGTATGTCAATGTCATAATGTCAAATAAATTTATTTTATAAGAAATGCAATTGAAGCCTGCTTTATATACAAAAAATTTGGTTTTCCATACCAGCGTTATTTTTGACATGCCAAAAGTATATTAAAAACTCTTGTGTCTTTATTTTTAAGACTTTCAAATTTTTATCATAACAAAATTTTAAAGACACGCCTAATTAAAAATAATTTTATGATTTCATATGGCAATCAAATAAGATTCAGTAAACAAATTAAACTAAGCGCGAGCATGTGTCCTTATCTGAAAAATTTATTATTGTATTGTTTAAAGTTTCATGGCTTTTTTTTTTTTTTTTTTTTTTTTGTTAGATAATTTACATGTCGCATAATTGAAATCCCGATGGCGTGGGCTATTAAAATTTAAACAATTTAAAGTTTAACCATTCAGCTATGATTTTAAAACTTATTCAAAAATAAGCGTAATTGCTTATAAGTGCCACATGGCGAGTCAAAAATTATTTTTTTTTTAGTGGTACTTTTAAAAGAGAATTTTAACATATCAATTTAATCAATCACTTGGCATGCATAAATTAACAATATGGGGTACCATGCTTTTCCAATATTGTTATTAAATGTAAAAGGAGGTGTTAATTGGTGGTTTTTAGATATTTTAATTTTCTCTTGTATTTCCGTATTCCAGATTTTTTGTTGCTAAAAACAAATAATAAAACCCATACATGCTTGCATAATAAATATTTGTTTTTTTTTTTTTTAATAATGAGAAAAGAGCTAATAAAAAAGCTTGCATGTAACTAATTAAAAATATGTAAATAAGTCGGCTGTGGTAAATTTTCATAGGAGGACTAATTAAAAAAAAAAAAGGAGAAAGAAAGTAAATATATTTATATTACAAAACTTTTTAGTTGTAGCAATAATCAGTAAAGCATTGCTGACATTCATCAGAAGGCTTCAATCCTAATCTGTCTTGAGATCTTTTAATAATTGCACATGCAACACAGTTGGCATATTGAGGGTCATCAGACAGCCCATTTCTTGTAATTGCGGCAAAACCATTATCAATCATGCTTGTTCTTTCTGACTGAGAGTAGTACAATTTAAAGGTGTTGGTGTTACTTGCAAATGAGTACTCAGCATTGGCAATGTAAGCAATCACTGGTGGGGCAAACTTAAGATCAGATACTGAGTCAGCATAGCAACCAAAAAATACAGGTTTTTTGTTTAAACCCTTAGAAACAAATTCTTCAGCTGAAGGCATTGGGGGGAAAGCGATGTTGTTACCAACTGCAGTAAATTGTCTTTGATAAGTGCTAATCATTGAAGAACCGTTAGGCCATCCATCAGAAGTGTCACCTGACATGTCCAAAGCAAAAATAAAGTCAATTTCTCTTTCTTCTTGTAGCAAAGGCACTAACGGAATATTTTCACCGTCTTCGGCACCATCACCTAAAAATAATGTGTCGCTAGATGACAAACTTCCAGAGAACTCAGATTTGTCAAAATATTTGGTTCCATAAAATGGATTAGGGTGATATAAAGCAATATCGGTTTGACTGTTGTCCCAATCCATTAGTAAATCTTCTATTGTGTTTTTGATAAACGAAGGTAATCCTGTTCCAGCAACTGTTTGAATATCTAAGTTGAACAAAGATGAAGATGTTCCCAAAATAAACCCAACATTGTCAAATCCAGTCACACAGTGGCTCGCATCAACAGGTGAACCATTATCCAAATTGGTACCCAAATACTTGACATCAACAAAGGCTTTCAAGCTTGAGTCCCATGAACCCATTTCAAATGGATTAAACTCAAAAACAGTGCTGTTCAAAGACATAACAACGGTACCAGGGTATCTACCATCAGACACAGTTATAGGCATAGGAACATTCCCGTTAACAAAATCACTGTTGTCTTGGTACGAAGACCATAACAAATCAACACCTCCTTTGTTCATTCCAGGAAACCACTCATAAGCTAGTGCTCTGCCCCAAAGATCAGTTATTGATACGTTAAATCCAGCTTTTTTTTTGCTTTTGACATCATTGTTAATATCAGTCCATCTTGATATATCTTTGATAGGATGCCAAATACTATATGGATCAAACAGCATACTGTCTATATCCCAAATGCTGTCCATGCTATCAGGCATATCTTTAATTTCTTGAACAGAAATAAAGTCATTGAAAAACAAAGTTCCAGTTAGCCAATTACCTCCGGACAATCCGGCTACATACGTAGATGCTTGTAATAAACCTCCTAAACCATTTTCGTTAGCATTGGTGGTTCTGGAGTCCAACCCCGAAATCATACCAGCCCCTGAGAGCATGGCTCTATAACCACCTCCCGCAGCAGAAACACCAATTTTAGGTTTTCTTTTAGAAGAATAAATTTGGTTTAAAGTTTCAGTATCAATTTTATGATTTTGTAACCATTCTTCTAAAAGATTGTTAGTAACTGTGTCTCTCTTTTTCAACCAATCTTGCTCGTTTGAAGACAATCCATTTGCTTCTCTAATGAAATTGTCTCCTGAACATTTTCCAACAGTAGGAGCATATTCTTGACTTGATGCAACAATTAATGAAGCTAATACCACTAAATTTTGTAACATTGATATTGATAAAACCTTTTACAATTGAAAAAAAAAAAAATAGTTTTTGGTTTTTCTATTTTTTCAATTGTCTTTTCATAAATCTGCTTTGCAAATTATTGGTAACTTTTTATTGTGAAGACAACCCTATTAATGTCAACTTCAATCTTTGATTTAGTATTTTGAATTTATAGGACCCTTGGCTGCAGGTATGATATGTAACGTATAAAGTTTTTTTTTTTTTAAGAAAAAGAGATGTTTACCTGGTTAAAATTTTGTTTAGACTACGCGTAAAAATAGCTAAACAATAATTTTTTTTTAAAATTTGTTGAAACATTCTTTTTCACTTTTAAAGCCGCAATTGCCTAATCTCTATTTTACTTAGCAATCCTCGTATACATTATCTACAAAAGGTTTGAAACTTTAATTTGCCATGCCAGAAAAAAAGAAAAGTTTTTGGATTAAAAAAAATTTTTTTTTTTGAGAGCTCACTGTCGCTTATTTTGATTATCCTAACAGTTCACAGTATCGTTTACGACAATTAAAAATTTAGACAATACTAATGGTGCTTTGAAGTTAAACTAATAGATATTATTTTGCATGATGAAAATAAAATTGTTTTGTAAGTTTAAAAAAAAATATGTATATAGTAAGGCAAAACATCAGGTATAGCATAATTTTTTATTTTTGATGAAGACCAAAATTGCTGTTTAAAATTAAGCACTTTTATATAAAATTAAATATTTATACATGTATACAACTGTTCGTATTTTTTCAGCATGTTTATTACATATTATAGGTTTTAATCAATAGCATAGCAATGAACAAAAAAAAAAAAAGGAAAAAATAACATATTCGTTTTTTGTAAATTGGTATCTATAGCTGTTTTTTTTTTTTTTTTTTTTTTTTTTTTTTTTTTTTTTTTTTTTTTTTTTTTTTTTTTTTTTTTTAAGTTTTGTATTTTTTCGATAAAAACCCTTCAGTTAAGTTATTATTTTTTTTTTCTTTAATGAAATAGGAGTCTATACTATTTATAAAGTTGGTTCCCAACAGTATTTTTCGAAACACTTTTGACAGTCTGTGGATGGAGAAACACCTAATCTTTGTTGAGATCTTAAGATAACAGCACAAGAAACACAAGATGCATAATCAGTGTCAGTGTTGTTTTGGTAAGCAGCAGCATAACCGTTGTCAATCATACCTACCTTTTCTTCATCAGAATAGCTCAATTTAAAAGTAGAAGTGTTAGAAGCAAAGCTGTAATCCTTATTTGGAATATAAACAACAACAGGTGGAATGTGAGACATTTCACCTAATAAAGTAGCGTTACAACCGAAGAAAACAGTTTTTTTGTTTAAAGATTCTTCGACAAAGACAGTGGTGTTTGGAACAAATGGGAAAGCAATTTGAGAACCAATTGGTTGAGCTTGTCTAGCAAAGGTAGCGTACAAACTCAAACCATTTGGCCAAGATTCTTCAGTGTTGGCATCAATATCAAAAGTGAAAATAGTATCAATTTCTCTTTCTTTTTGTAGCAATGGAACTAATGGTAAAGTTTCACCATCTTCACCACCATCGACTAACAACAAAGCTTCGCTGGTAGTGATATTGCTGTTGAAGTCATTAGATTCAGAATCCAAACCAAAGAAAGGATTTGGGTAGGCAGCTGGGATCCCGTTTTCAGAAGCCCAGGAAGAAATTAAAATTTCTAAAATTTGTTTAGTGCTTCCAGTTAATCCTAAGTTGTCAATGTTAGCAGCAACCAAGTTGAATAGACCAGCAGAAGTACCTAAAACAAGACCAGCGTTGTCAAATCCGGTAACACATTGAGAACCGTTAACTGGAGTACCATTTTCAAAAGCAGTACCTAAGTATTCAACGTTGGCAAACTTGTTGTGGTCCCAAGAACCAAATTCAAATGGATTGAATTCGTAAATAGTGGTGTTAATGGTTTCTGGAACGTTGAATTCATCAGCAGTAGAAATAATAAATGGCATTTCAGCATTGGCAAAAACGTCAGATTTTTGTAGAGAAGACCAGTTGATATCTTGAGCACCGTTTTCGAAGAACTGGTAGGATAAAGCTAAACCCCATAGATCAATGATAGAAACTGGGAAACCAGCATCTTCCTTGTTTTGAATATCAGTTCTAATAGTGGCCCATCTTAGTAAATCTTCCATTGGTTCCTCAGCACCAAATGGAGCTAAAATAGAGTTTGTTAGGTTCCATAAAGAGCTGCCGTTGTTATTTTTAACTTGGTCAACTATTTCTTGAACAGAAATCCAGTCGTTGAAAGCCAAAGAAGTAGTTAACCAGTTACCACCAGATAAACCAGCTAAATAAGTAGAGGCTTGCAACAAACCACCTAATTTACCAGCACCGTTGTTGTCATTGGTTCTGTTATCAAAAGCAGATAACATACCAGCACCAGTCAACATAGCTCTGTAAGAACCACCAGAGACAGCGAAAGCAATCTTTGGCTTTTGTTCGTTGTCAGAAGAGAAGATCTTGTTCAAATCAGTTTCATTAGATAACTGGCTAGATAAGTATGATTTTAAAAGAGGTTCAGTGATGGCATCTCTTTTGTTGATCCAGGCAGATTCTTTGGCAGATAAACCACCTTCAGTTCTGATTAAGTCAGAAGAGTTGCTAGGACAGTTTCCAAAAGTTGGTTGGTAAGCTGGACCAGCTGAAGATAAAGTAACAGAAGCCAAAGCTAATAAAGCTGCGTTAATTGAAGTAGAAAACATTTTTTTTAAATATAAAGTTTTATTAATGTTATGAAAAATTAGAAATTACTTTTCACAAAAAAAAAAAAGATAAAAGATGTTTTAATTAAGTCAGTATAGCACGATGCTAATATTGGTTTGAAGATATTAAGTTCTTTTTATTACTTCTTTTTTGGTTTTTTTTTTCTACATCTTCTTTTTTTTGTTTTTGAAATGTTTCCAACGTCATGCATTCAATGATCATCGAAGAGTTGCTCACCTTCCATACTCAAATTAAGCATTCAAAGCATAAGAAAAATATGTTAGATGCATCTCTTGTATTATTATAGGAATTGTAAACAGAAAAAAATTTTCATGTTTTTTTCTTTTTTTTATTTGTCACTTTCTTCTATGGCAATTTCTTCAATACAAAGTAATAACTCTAATTAGACGTTAAAAAAGAAAAAAAACAGTATGCTTTTCTTTTTTTTGTGTCGTTTGTGAGTAAAACATCAACAATTTTTTGCTACACTATTGTTGTTGAAAAAAGTCTACTAAAAACATCAACATTTTTTTTTGAAACGCTATTGTCCATTTCAGCCGTGCATTTTTGTTTGGCTAAAATAAATCAATTTCTAGTGTAATCTCCGAAAAAATGCAGATCGCTTTTGGTCACGTGAAGTGAATGTGCTAAAAAATGAAGACACAGTGAAAGTGCCTGTTGTGTGCTAAATAGATTTATATTTTTGGAATAATTGAAAATTTTCATATATAGCAATCAAGATCAACTCAAACATATACAAAAAAAAAACAACATTTTTTTTAAAAATAAACATTTTATGATTGCAGTTTTGAATTTATAGCCTTCTTTGTCTTAAAACGGATATTATTAGCTTAGAAATGATGTCTAAACATGTCAACACATAGCCAAACACAAAAAAAAAAAATTCACAAGTTAAAAGCTTTTTTCACTTTTTTCTTATTTTGTTAATAAAATTTGAAAAGTTTTACTCCTTACTGTGTTTAAGCAAATCCTTTCATCATATCCATTATGTTGAAACCTTGGCTGGATGTTTGTTGAGGCTTAATATTGAAGTAAACTTCGCCGATGTATCTTAAGTAATCAGCATAAGTTGCAGCTTGTTCTGGATACTGGGCTTTAATTTTGTTGAAAAATGAAACATTCTTTGTTTGTATAACAATTAATAACAGCTGCAAAAAATTCACATTTTTGTTGTCACCAAAGAATTTAATTGATAAATGTTTCTTGCTCTTTTCTGTGCCAGCAACTCCATCAATCTGGCTGTACTTAGACAGCAATTCTTCAGAACCTTCTTTGGCAAACTTTATGTTTTCAACAAAAGCATAACTGAAAATAATACGGCTAAATACTTCATCAAAACTAACACCTGATGTTTTGTTTTGAGAGTAGTAGTTCCACAAAAAGTTAACATATTTGGCATAACTGTCTTTGTTTCCTAATACGTAATATCTTTCCATTTCCAAGTACAAGTCATTTTCATAAAATAAGTCTCCAATCAAATCGTGAACAAGCGGATCACCAAATTTAAAACCAGACTTTGCTATGGTGAAGTTGTTTAAAACAATAACAGAGTCATGTAAAATCGATTTATTATGAATTTTCAAAGATTTCAAAATTTTACAAATTTCAATTTTAATAAAGTCGTAATCTTCTGGTGAGTTACAATTTTTAGTTATAACATTGTTAACAAAAATTGTTAATAAATCTTGTAAAATCAAATCAATCTCCTTGTTTTCTGGATCGGTGTTCTTAATAGAAAATTCTTTTAGCCCTTCAACCGCAATTCTGCATCCTTGTTTATAGTTTCTGTAGGTGGTGTATCTGTTTAAAATTGTGGTTAGCTGTTGATAAGATTCATAAACTGGCTTTGTAGAATGAATATTAGTACGGAACTTATCAATAATTCTTTTTAAACGTTGTTCATCTGATATTTTTGCGCTCATTTTTTTTTTCTGTGTAAGTCTATTGACCAGGTATTTATTAATATACTGTTTAATAGCTTTATACTATTATATGTATGTGTGTATATATATAATTCTTGGTTGGGTTATTAATCTCGATAATTGTGTTATCAGATAATAATTCTTATAGGGGGCCAGTGGCAAAGAGCAATTCATATCACCACGAAATTTTACTTTTATTTAGAAAAGAGAAAAAAAAATGTAAATACATGAAAAAGACTGTAAAAAATTTTCGGTTGTGATTTTGTAGCGGAAAACCTCACCGCTACACGTGCAAGCAAAATAGTAAATGTCAATTCAGTCCAATAACTGAACAAAATCACAAATAAATGTTTTTATAAACAGTTTTTTCTTTCTTTTTTTTTTATCTACAATCTTAACAAGCCAAAATGTTGTAGCTTCCACAGCTCTAACATATTGATAGCACTAATATTGACTTTGAAGAACTCAATATATTTCAAATCTATATTATTTTCAATTCAGTTGTATTTACCTATAAAATAGTATTGCCCTTAGCATTCGCATGAACATGTGACTAAAGGAAAACATTTCTTTTTTTTTTTTTTTTTTACCAACTTATATGTTATACTTTGCAGCGCAAAAGCCAGTTTTGTTAAGAGCTGTTAAGTTATAGTTTCTACTTTAGGAAATAAACTTAACAAATTTTATTAAGAGAAAATGAATGAACTAGTTTTTTTTAAATTTTTTTTTTTTTTTTTAAATTATTTTGCAATCTCAAAGACTAGGTATATGTTGAGTGAATAGATAATATTTGGGTTTTAAAGCTAGGAGCATATTGTAAATAAATTCAGAAAAACCCCAATATAAACAAAATTTTAATAAACCATAAGAAAAATAAAAAGAACCTAAGAAGTCTTTCAATTATTTTTAAGTACTTTTATTATAATTTTCATCTTCTGTACTAACAATATTTCTTCGGTGTAAAGCAGATGAGTGAAAAATCCAAAGTGTCTAGAAAACAGTCAGACTTTTTAATTCTAGAAACAGAATTTAATTTTAGATACAGAATAGTCTTATCTTTAATTAACAACAAGCCGATTAAAATAACAAAGATTAGAAACGACTTAAATGAACATTTGAACCCCGGAATAGCTTCGCATGAAATTAAATTCTTAAGACTTATTGAGAAAATCACAAATGGTACCTACATAGAAATTTCACAAACAGGTACACAACTTATATTTAAGCCAGGTATCATCATTGGATGCAAAAACTTAACATTTGACACTTTCATAGATAGCAAGGACTCTAATGAGTGCAAATCCATTGGATATTATGTTGAACCTTTGCTGTTATTATTACCATTCACAAAGCTAAGAGAAAATTTTATAACATTCAAAGGAATCACATCTAAAAGTGATACAAAATATAACAAAAACAGTTCTGATGAAAGTGATTTTGCTTGTGACACTTTGAGATTCAATTATTTGCCGCTGATGGAAAAGTTTGGTATTATGGACATCTCATTAACTATTTTCAAAAGAGGTTCTTTTCCAAATGGTGGTGGTGAATTAAAATTGCACACCAAAACACCAACTGTTTTCACACCAAATCTGCAAATACTTGATCCAGTTAAATTTGACAAAATAATGGGTATTGTTTATGGAAACAGAATCGCACCTTCTATTTTGCAAAGAATTGATAAAGAATTGAAAAGAGTAATTGGCTCTGAACTTAAAATTCCTATTGAATATCAAATAATGCAAGACCAATGGAAAGGTGAAAATTCCGGAAATTCACCAGGTTATGGTGTTTTCTTGCAAATAATCAACAGCAAACAAAAACAGTGGTCAAAGTTTGCTGTCACTTCTGAAGTTACTGTAGATGCTTTGAACTCTAACGAGGAACATTATAAAATTCCAGAAGATTTAGCACAGATATCAACATACAAGTTTTTGAATGAAATCAAAGACGCTCCTGTGGTCAACACATCTACTCTACCTTTTTTGATCTCGCTTCTATATTTCAACAAAGAAGGAAACTTGTCAAGACTTCTTGTTTCGAAAAAGCAACTAACTCCATATTTGATTAAGTTTTTAAGAGACATAAACTTAATTTTTAATAATAAGATATTGATCAGGGAACTTTCCGATTTTGAAGAAACTGATGAAGAAAGCAAAGACTATTTAATTCTGGTTGTTAAAGGATCAGGTGTTTTAAATACTAACAGAAAAGTGACCTAGTTTATTAATTTGCTTACATATATACATATATATACTTATCCTTTGATTGTAAATGCACCTTTAAATTAACTTACTATTCAAAAAGTAATTGATTTTTCATACCATTTCATTGTATTTACTGTTACATGTGTCTATAAAGTTTGCATTTTCAGTAATGTAATTCTCTAATGCAGTTTTTTTTAAATAACCAACAAACTCATTAAACCATAAAAATTCCTCCATAATACATTTTTTAATCAGCCATTGCCTGTTAAGTTGTTCTCTTAGCTCAAGCTTATCTCTTATTATAGTCTTTTGAATCGAGTCATACTCCTGCGATTTAGAATCAGGGTTGTTTTTTATTAAAGTGTTTAAGTATTGAATGTTTTCTTCTATCTTATCGTTTAAAGCAACGATATTGTTTCCACTTAAGCAATCAAACCTCTCCTTTAAATTTTTCATCGATTCAAAAGTTGCCAACATTACTTTAAAAGATCCGATAACATTTTCGTATACCTCTGTAAAATATTTGTATTTTTTAGGAATTTCAACAAAATCCTTGTATTTTGTTTTTAGAAAATCTATGTAGGTTTTGGACTCGTGTATTTCAATAAAATCTAAGTACTCTATTAACGAAAAAGTGTCTCCTATAAAGTTTTTTTGAGACATTTTTTCAAGCTCTTTAATCATCATAAATTCCTCATTGAACAAATCTTTTTGTTTAGCAAATTTTCTCTCTGCATGATGGCACATACTCTTCCAAAGCTCTATTTGACTGTCAAGAGTGTTTATTGACGTTACAAAAAAGCTCATATACTTTTTATCCCAATTGCTCAAAAAAGGTTGTTCAATTTTCAAATTTAAAAATTCATCTGAAAAGTCTATTTTGTTGTTGTTGCTTTTTCTCCAAGTGCTAAATTCGCAATCAACTTGATAAAAAACACTTGTTATGTCATTTTTGTTTAGCCTAGGATGGTTCAAAACCAGTTTTGAAAAAAGAACGAGGCCTTCCAATCGTTTTTTCAAAAAGACAGGATCGTTCTTAGGAATTATTTTAGGTGGCAATTCAGGAAGTAATCTGAATGGGTATTTTTGATTATAATACTCAAGCAACCATAAAAAATCACTGTATCTTCTGGTAACATTAAATTTCTCTCCATCTTCTTTGGTTACAACAATTTCATACTCTATATGCTTGAAAAAAACGACACCTTTTGGATCAAGTTGTTTTATTTCAATTTTCACTGGAAATGTTATAAAGTCTTTGTATATTGTCCTTAAGCTTGAAAACCATGAATCTAAACTCTTTATGTGCAAGTTTTCTTGTTGTGGCTTTTTGTCTTTAGAAAGCTTGTTGCTGTTTGTGTCAAACACGGTAGTCTTGTTATTGCTAACGGTATCGTTTTCGTTCCCTTCATCAAAGATATTTATTGATTTTTCTTTAGTGGCAATCGGGGTTTCCTCCTGTTCCGTGTTCCAAATTTTTTTTGAAGCATCTTCTTGTTTTTTACCGTTTTCATAAAACACAATGTTTTTGGTGTGTTGAATAGTTTCAGTTTCCACTGACCCCCATGGGTTCACGTCATCAATATGGTCCATGTAAATGTGCTAAAATGAAAATGTATTCCTGCACAGCCTTTTTATCTACTATTTTGCTGGTTAAGGGTAGAATTGCTAATTTAATATCAAGAAACATTTATCACCTTGCATTTATTATTTTGAAATCGCAAACTTCATATCTTGATAAGTTATCTAGTTTTTATCTTATATGAGCATTCAAAATAAAGTGATTCAAACTGTAATTTTTTTACAGCACGTTTACCCATAGGTATATTCTTCTGAAAAAAAAAAAAAAAAAAAAAAAAAAAGAGTCTGTGATAGCAAATTAAACCATTAAGCCAAAAACATTCATGTGATCAAGATCGGCATATATAAAACACTAAATTCAAGGGAGCTTTTTTTTTTTTTTTTTTAATTTACATATGATCCATACAAACAATTTCGTGGCTTCTTTTTATGATTTTTTAGTTTCTGCTGGTATTGATGCGTTTAGCAAGAGTCATGTGAAAGCTATATGTCGATTTCTATCCAGTTTGGGTAACAGACTTCATCCCTGATAAATTTCCTTAGCATCTCTATGATCATAGCCTCTAGATCTTCTATGTTTCTCAAAATGCTTCTGTTTGACCCCGAATCAATTCCATCCCCTATCACTGTGTTTATGGTTATGTCTTGGAAAAAGAAAACTCTTTCCATTTGATTATTTGCCATATGCGAATTGATAGATGATTCATTTAATCCTGACGCCAATGCTGCGCTAGAGGCATTTTTGTTTAAAAACAAAAGTCCGTTGTTATGTGATTTTTCATTTTCTATGTTTTCGTCCTCTACATCGCACAGAACTGTGATTATTGTTTTCTTTGGGTTCAATTCTTCTCTGTGTTCAATGGTTTCGGCTGCAATGTTTTCCGTTGAAGTTGAGCTATACAATGCTTCAATTTTTGGATTTAAGTATGCTAGCATTATTAAAGAATGTATATTGATGTTACTAATGTTGATTTGCAAGGGAAGCTTTACAAAGTTGTCGCTTGGGTAGTTGATACTCAAATCTGCTTTTAAAGACAAAGAAAATTCTCCTATGTACTTCAAATCCAAAATCATTTGCGTGTCTAAATTGTTTGGAAATAGATTTATCTTGACGTCACTCACTTTCTTTCCGGCAACTGCTTTATTTTCATACTCTAATTCATAATCCTTTATTACTGAAGCGTATATGCTAGGTAAAGGATCTGAAATATTCTTTAATGTAACCTCCGGGGCAATATCTCCTAAGTTCGCGTAGTCTACAAAGACATTTTTGAGATAATCAGGAAATAGTGAGTCTCCACTTTTTTCCAAATAATTGTTTAGTTTGTTTTTTAATGAAACATTGGAGTTTCCATTCTGCGTTATTGTATCCCAATTAAAATTAAATGACATCTGTATGTTGAGAGCTTTGTTATTATAAATGAGTTAAAAGATATATATCGCAACCAGTAAGCAAAACTTATACAGATCAAAGTATTGAGGGTTCTTCTATAATCTTATTTCTTTTGTTGATTTGGTTGCTAATTGTTTATAATTGTGCAATTTTTTAAAATAAAAAATACTAAATATTAAAGGAAGAAGAAGAGAAAAAAAGAGAAAGAAGAAGCAAAATTAGCATTCTTTAACGTTATGCAAATCACGTGAAACTGACGCTTTGTAAAGCTTAGTTAACTAATTCTTGTTTTTAGATAGGCAGACAAGAAAAGTTAACTAATTTGTAACAGCAAGAAAAAAGCAAAAAAGAAGTTTTTACTTTACAGTAATAAATAATATGGTAAAGTTTTTTTAAATAATTCCTTTTTGTTTATTATCAATTTTAATAATTCAAAAGTAAGGATTCATTAATCCTAAGCATAACATGAAAAGAATTATTCTACCAGTACCTTTTTTTTTTTTCTTTTACTTTTTATTTTTTTTTTTTTTTTTTTTAATTTATTCAAATGTAAGAAAATCTATACAAAAATAAGAAAACAGGTAATAATAAAATCCAGACCAAAAATAAACCATCAAAGCACAACACAGCAATTGTCAAAAGCTTGTTCTTATAATAGTTTTCAATATATATATATATATATATATATATGTATATTATTAATATAGTAATATTAGTGTTAGACTGAGTAGGAAGACAAAATTGGCTGTAATGATATTCAAAGCTTTTTATGGCATCAAAGCATTCAATGTTCCTGCAGGAGCAAAAGTGTTTAGTAAAAATTTTACTCTGAATAATATTTCTTCACTTTCAGCTTTCAAAACTATAACTAACATTGACTTGTATCATGAATATATTCCGTATTGCACAGAATCTAAAATTGTAAAATTATCACCAACAACAAAGCTTCCAACACAGGGTTCATTGAAAGTTGATTTTCAGAAATACTCAATTTTTTTTACATGTGATGTTTTATGTAAAGATACAGATGATTTGAAAGAGTGCTTAGCAACGATTAAGGAGGACGATAATGCATCAAATCACTTGTTTGAGTATCTGTCAACAAAATGGACAATTAAAGATCATAAAAGCAGTACGATAAAAGATATAGATAGTTTCAAACAATCCACCGCATTTAAAGGTATCAACATTTCAAGTTCAAACAGAGAAATGGAGTCATCAAGTAACTTATCTGGATGTGATATAAATTTAGAGCTTACTTTCAAATTTAATTCATATTTGTATCAAACTATAAGCGTGGTGTTTGGGGATGCAGTATTGGACTTGATAATAAAGGCATTTAAAAAAAAAATGATTGAAATTGACAGGCACAGAAAAAAATAAGGTGTCTACAGCAAACCTAAGAAATCATTTACATGCAATCTTTTGTTTATAATTTACAAAGCATAAATTTTGGTTTATTAATTATACTATATCGGTATTTAAATAAGTGTGTATTTGTGTTTTTTCTGTTTTTTAATGTAAATATAATAATGATAGAAAATAGCAGCTGGGGCAATGTAAATTAAAGCTCAAACGTAGATGTTAGTTTATTTCTTTTTGTCAATAAACTGAGCTTAGATAACTACTTTCTTTTTACTTGCAGTTTTAAATTTCAGCTTGTTCTTTCTGTTTAGTCCTATTTAATTGTTAAAATGTTCCGCGTAGTCTCTGGTGTTTGTAATCTCATTAATAGATTGGTAAGTATTTGGCATCAATGATAGTCAATGCTTTGTGTTAAAATCATTTCAACTATTATAAAGCACTTATTCCGAAAGCTATCCATAAAACAGAAAATGACAAAATGGACATCAATATTACTTTTTCTTTAGTTTTTATTTGATAATCCGGCAAGTCCTTAAATTCAATTGCTTTGAATGTAGATGGCAAAGAGTGTTGAACTGTGGCCTCCTTTGACAATATTGAAACAGTAGTTTCAGATAGAACATTTAAAGTTTTTTCCAATTCAACTACAACTTGAGAAGCGTCTATGTTAGTTGGTTGTTTCGTTAATGGCAATTTTTTTAATTGGAAATTTTCCTTTTTTTTTTGAACGTTGCTAGTAACTCCACTTTGAATGTTTCTCTTGGTTTCAGGGATGACTGTTTCAAAAGACAAAGACTCATTTTTTGTTGGCACCAACTCTGTTTTGATCTCATTCTTTAATTTCTTAGAAACTGGTCTAACTTTTTTTGGTTTTTTAGCTTGTTGCAAAGGTTGTACGATTTGCTTATCATTAATATTTGATTGCGTATTCTTTTGTAAAATTTGTTGATGTTGATCTTTTAGCATGCTAGAAGAAAACAAGCTTTGGTTGTTTAAGCTGTAATTTGTTAGCCTTTCCACGAGTTCTGGTTTATTACCACTAACTTTTAAATTGTACCCTCTTAATTGGTTTTTTAATGATTTAATGGTCAGCTTAGATAGTTCTTCTTTAACTTTTCTGTGTTGCAAGTTGTTTTTGTCTTGCAAAATATAATTCAGTGTGTCTTTTTTTGATGTTGTGTGAACAAATTGTTTTAAAACAAAACATGGGTTATTGGCTTTGTTAAGACATTTCTTGAATTCTGGCACTTTGTTGCATGTTGAAAACAATGTTTTAGTTATTTGTTTATTGGGTTGTTTACTTAAAATAGTGCTATTGCAAGCATGAGAAGTCAATGAAGCATACATCTTACGCTTCAATGATCATCAATGTATGGTAAAATTTGGTGATTTGCTCTTGTTTTCCTTTTATCACAATTTGTTGTTTTTTTTTATTTTATTTAAATATTATAACTTTTGGAAATCAAATCATTAACGTTTGCATGCAAGACGTTAAAAAGCAAAAAAGAAAAAAAAAAAAAAGAATACAAGATTTTCTAATCTTTTTTCAAAACAATATATTATCACGTGTTGATAAATTTAAAGCGCAATTGGAAAAAAAAAAAAATTTTTATTGTTCAACAATTGCAGAAAGCCCCTAGAGCTGTTTCAAAACTATTAACTGTACAGAAAGTGTGCTTTTCTAAACATCAGTTGTATTAAATAATAATAATTTATTAAATGAGCACAATAAAAACAACCAAACACAAATCGATATAGATACATACTTTAAGTGTTTTTTTGGATAGCTGTGAAAATGACAGATTTAAAAAGCAAGAATCAAGGCACACCGGCGTTGAAGCAAGGAAGTAATGATAATAAGAAAAAAATAAGCAAATCAACAGTTGTGTTTGCTCCAGCAATGTCAATTTATGGAAAGGTAAACACGATTTTAACCAACGATCCAGAAGGATTTTATAACAAAGAGAGTGATGAGGTGTTTGCCTTGCTTTCGGATTCGCTGGAAATATACATGAGAGACATAATCAAGAAAATGTCTGAAAATAGAAAGCAAAGACTAAAAAGAATCTCTAAGGTTGTTAACGGAAAACCAGATAAATTAAGTGATATCAATAAAGTGATTGAAACAATAAATAAAGATGAAAAAAAACTAGAGATGCAGAGAATGAAAAGTAGGAAGCAAAATGGTATAGACACTGAGAATGAAAACGCTGTTTTGAACGGAGAGGCCGAAGGCCCAGAAAGCAGTAAGGCTAGTGATTCTGTTGCGAACAGTGAGCCACAAGCACAGAAAGTAATTGCCAAACCAATAAGCAATCAAAATGCAGAAGCTCAGATGACCGACAATAACTCTACAGCCAATTTGTTTACAGGTGGTATGAGTAAAAAATACTCATGGTTATCTGGTGGAGCCTCAAGCTCTAAACTTTCAGGTAAATTACAAACAAGCAAACTATCTGGCAGCTCTTTGGCTTCTAATCCATTTTCAAAAGGAGACAATACATTTGTTCCTTCAGATATCAGAAACCACATAATTAAAGAAGAAAAGAATCTGGTAATGAGGGATTTGATAAAAGTGCTAGAGTTTGAATTGCAAACTGATAGTAAGAAGCTAAGCACAAAGGACATTCAAGAAATACTAGCTAAAGGGTATGCCAGACTAAGAGATTAATCTAGCAAACTTTAGAATTCATCAACTACATTTTTTTATTTCTTTTCTTTTTTCTAATATCAACTAATTAATGATTTGTCTTCTTTTTTTTTTTTTGATGTACTATATTTGTTTAAATGTTTGTTCTAAATATAAAAAAGTGAAAAATAAAATGAAAAAGCTTGTTTGTGTTTTTGCTTTTAGTAATCGTTCTATTCAGGGTGTTTAAAAAATCTGAAACTCTATATTTTAAATATGATGGGTTCAATAATTAACTTGCGAAACAATTAGTCAAATATATAAGTCAATTTATTTATCTATTATCTACATTTGAAAAAACTTTATATAATTAAATAAACAATAAATAAATTGCTTTTGTTTTTGTTTTTATTAAAAGCATTAAGCTTACTGTATCAATAAATTAAACAAACCATAAATGAATGTAAACAAATTAAAAAATCACGTGACTATTGTAAACAAAATTATTTATATTCATTATTAAAACGCTAAGTAAAGAATGCAAAAAATAAGTATACATGCATGTGCTTGCGAGCCACACTACTGAAATATTCTTTTTTTAGAGGCTTTCAGGTGAACAACAAAGTTTCAAATTAAACTGCATCTACAGTTAGAATGATTTATTTTTGTTGCAAAATACGGCTGTTCGCAGATTTGATTAAATATGCTATTAGTGTAACTCCGAGGTTCTTGTAGCTTTTTTAGTAGTCAGGAACTTTCTCGAAGGTTTTCGGACAAGACAACTAAAACATATTAGGAAAGCAGGTGAAAAAAAAAAAGAAAAAAGAAAAGAAACAAAGTGGGCGTGCATTTGCTTATACTCACACATGGGCTATAAAAAAAAAAACCCAGTAGCATCTTTTTGCTGCTGTTAATTCCATTTGTTCGCTTTTGCTGGCTCGCGAGCACACAGCAGATAAATCTGAATATTAGCAATTACTTTCGGTGGCAACTGAGAAGCAGAACATATAAGTTTTTCTTCCTGTTATATATACATATATATTCAAAAAAAAAAAAAACATCGTTTTTGAACATATAATGTTTTTATAAGAAAAATAAAAAATACAATTAGACAAAAACAACCAAACCTTTTCGTTTTACAAAAAACACCTATCATCAACCAATCAAAAAAATCACAATGGCCAGAAGAACTGCTAGCAGACCAGCCCCATCTAGACAACAAACTAGACAATCATCCACTTATGCTGCTAAACCAGCACAAGCTCCACCTCAACAACAATATGCTCAACCACAAGTTGCCCAACCACAACAACCTAGCATGTTTGCTCAAATGGCTTCCACCGCAGCCGGTGTAGCTGTTGGTTCCGCTGTTGGTCACACCATTGGTGCCGGTCTAACCGGTATGTTCTCAGGTTCCAGCAATGACCAAGCCCCAGCTCAACAACAACAATATAGCATGGAACAATCTCAACCAATGCAACAACAACAGCAACAAGCCAACTGTGACGTTGCTTCTAGATCATTCACCAGATGTTTGGAAGAAAATAACGGTAACATGTCTATCTGTGACTACTACTTACAACAATTGAAGGCTTGTCAAGAAGCTTCTAAACAATACTAAGCTTAGTTATTATTTGATACTTCCAATTTTTTAGACTAGAATACACATAACTGTTAATAAACCAAAAAATCAAAAAAAAACTAAAGAAATTTTACTTGTACTATCATATATTCACATTAAGAAAAACAAAAATAGAAAACTAAGTTGTAGTTGAAAAAACATGAAAAAAACATTCACCAAAAAATTATTGATATATATATATATATTTATATATAATCAAACAAGCCGCTGCTAAAATAAACTATTTATGAACTATTTGTTATTAATTGGTTTTTGTTGTTAATAATAAAAAGAAAAACATGAACTAATGAGAAAATAGCTTCAATAATAAATAATATAAGGCAATAGGCTCACTTGAAATTTATAATCTTGTAAATAGCTAAAAAAAACAAAAAAAAAGAATAAGAAAAATATAGCAACATTAATAGGAAACTGGAAATATTTAGGCTACTATAAACTCAGCGTTTAAAACCTCCATAACTCATCAGCACTTTCAATAGCCCAATTAAACTTGTCTCTCAAAGTTTTCGTAAACAATCTTTCAATAGGAACATTAAATTTTTTACTAAAAACAACAGAGAGCCTAGGGTCAATATAATTTATTTTGGACGTTCCTAAAGAAACTTGCGAATTGTCTTCTCTGTCTTTAAGCTGAATAAAAGCGTTTTGAATTCTCTCTTCGTATTTTTGAATTTTAGATCTGATTTTTTCTTCATTACTATTCTTTTTCATAAAATCATCGCAAGGTTTACCGCCTGCTTCAATTTCGCTCAATAACTGTGCTTTGCTTTCTCTAGCAGACAACAACCATTCATCTAGTTTTTCATCAGGCAACGGTTTTTCTGCATTTTCTATTAGTCTTTGATTTTCATTAGCAAACTTTCTTTTGTGCTTATTCACTTCTCGCTCATAAATGCTTTCTATGACCGATAACTCCTTTTTTTGAGTAAAATCTTTAATTTCAGCAAAAAACTTTTTTTCTGTTTTTATCAATTCTGGATTTAGCTGCAATAATGCTTTTTTTAGTCTAGTTTTATGCCAAACAAGTTCCTGAATTTTGTCATTTGCCTTTAGCATACTGGTTTCATGGTTTTTAGAAACTGTTTTTTGATGATTACATAAAATAGCAACTTCTCTGTTTGCTGCATTATATTTCAAAACTTTTTCTTGAATAGTGTCTTCATTACTGATATCCATAGCATCTATCTGATCTTGCATTGTTTTCGATGCATTATAGGTTCTAAATACTTTAGCAGTTAAGCCTGGCATGTAACTTTGCAAATGCTTATTAAGAATAGGCGGGTCTAGTCTGTCAAACAATTGATCTCCTTTGCTTTTTGGTGCTTTTTTAAACAGTTTTAAACTTTTAAACACCTGTTTATCAACAGCCACTTTTTGATAATACCTGATAGAGTCTTTACCCAAAAAATCAAATGTGACAAAGTTAGGTTCCTCTAACTCTACATGCTCATATCTCAAAGAACAACATCCTACAGTGTCTGCCTCGTCATCACCCTTTTCACCCCCTGCTCTCAATGCAAACACATCAATAAGATACGTTGCTACAGCTACCTGTCTTTCAAACATAACTTTGGAAAATAGGTTTTTATTATAGTCTGCTCTGATAGCACCGATGTGCTTTTTCAACTCCCTGGCTTTCTCAAACTTTTTGTAGTCCGAGATTCCTTTTAATGAAGAGTTAGCGGCAAATCTAACGTACTTGACGGAGTTAAAGATGTTTTCCTTCCACATAGCAAGCCATTGCACAGTGTTATCCCTTTTTATTTCACCCCAATTGTGGCCTAGTGGCGGCTCAGGCACAGGGCTTTCAGGACCAAGGTTAAGAATAATGTCTTCCGGATACACCCTTGTTTTCAAGCATCCTGTTTTTGGATGCTCTCCACGACCACGAAATAGTGAAGGTGGCTCAACTCTAAAATTGCCGACTTGCTCTTTTCTTCCATCTAGTATGCAAAACTTGTAAGGCTCTTCAAGTTTTTCTTTATCTTCTTTTATCTTTTTCTTTTCTGCTCGGCTCATCTGTTTTCTTTCCTCTTTTTTTTTTTCATAATACTCAAATATTTTTGTAAAGTCGCATTTTTTAAAATCATTTATTTTAACGTTTTTTGGCTCAACGCCTTCTTTGCATTTTTTTAGAACGCTTCTAAAGTCATTAAAAAAGTTTTTTTGAAAAACTGGATTTTTAGCATGATCGGTGTTTATCATTACCCCAAAAAAGCCAGCCACTTCTTCAGCTTCCAATGGAAGTTTAACTGGAACACCATCGTATATCAGTCTCACAGAAGATGGGAGGGGCTCATATGGTGGTGGAAAAAGCACACCATTGTGCTGTAAAGTGTCCCATTTTTTTACCTCATTATCTACATCTGATTCCCACCATTTGTAAGTTTCTTCTTTTTTGACTTCAACAGTCTCTTCTTTTTTCAGAATTTCTTTGTTTTCTGAAGGCTTAGATGTTTTCTTTTTTTTTTGAATTAGCGTGCTTAAAGCCAAATTATCTTGGGGATCTTCGTGCTTTATTTTTTTCCGGCTTTCTGGTTCCTTTTTCTTTCTCTTTTGTTTAGGCTTATCAATCATATTAAAAGGAGTGTCTTCATCAATACTGGCATTCTTTGAGCGTGATAATTTGATTTTTTTTTTCAAAGGCTGCTCATCATCTTGAAGCTTCGAAGACTTTGTTTTTTTCGTCATTGTTTAAGCTATTGTAGTGCTCTGTGCTATATATACAACTTTAAGCTTTATTAAAAAATTGTTTAACTAGACATAAAAAACAATATCTTTGGGGGCATGTCTACAATTTTTATTTATTTGAAAAGACAGTAATTACCTTTTAAAATTCATGTTTAACGATAATATTTTTATTTTTGTTAAAAAAAAAAAAAATAAACCGTTAATTTCATTTGAAAAAAAAGAAAGAACAAGAAAAAAAAAAAAAGGAAAGAAAACTACAAGTAGAATCGCAAGTCACATGGTAACTGTTTTGCTGGAATGCTTAGACCATATATTTGCATTTTTTTCTTTTTATTAGCAGAAGTAAAATCTTATAAAATCAATCACGTGCAATATGTTTACACGCATCATTCCCATTTAGGATATTTGTAAACAAATTGTTCACTGTTTATGATTTGTTTACTTTTTTTTTTCTTTTTTGTAAAATTTTTTTAATTTTATTTTAAAAAATCTTTGTTTTTTCCGCATCAATCCTCAGTTAACACAAGCTGTTTATAAACTTATACTTATGATTTTTAATAGCTTGAATGTGTATGTTGTTCCACAAAAAATTAGGGTAAAAAGTGGTATTGGAAATAGAAATTGGTTTTACAGTCGAATTGTGTATAAAAAGGAAATGAAAATATCCAAAAACCAAACTACTTTTGCCAACACAAGCATTATTTGAAAAAGTTAAAAGTAAAAGAAAGACCAATCTAATTCCTTTGGTGCTAACTCTTATATTAATTGTTTTTGCTATTATCATTATTTATTTATTGTTAAATTGAAATTATTATTAATTCAATTTACTAATTTGATTTTACAATAAGTAACCTTCAGTTTTATTGCTTATAAAATCATTGTATTTTGATTATCAAAATAAACCTGATTTGCTTATTTGTTTACTAATATATGCATTTGTGTATCACAAGAAATCCAAAAAAAAAAACAACAAAACGAGCAATAAAAGTTTACGTTGTTGACTAATCAAATTCAATAAACATCAATAAAATATCAAATTTTTTTTTTTTTAATTCATTTCATTTTTCTAAAGAAACAAAAGATAAATAAACTTAAAAATGCCTTTCGATCCAGTTCATGACAATTTTTTGAACAGCAAAAACTCTCCTATTCGTAGTCCTGAAAGACTAGAAAGACAGCAACAAAAAGTTGAAAAGGAGAATATCGACACTGCAGGTTTCAAAAAAGAAATTGTGCAAAAAGAAGTCAAACCACAAACACCACAAAAAAATGTAAAGAAAAAAAAAGAAAAGTTATCTGCTTTATGCAAAACACCACCACCAATAATAAAAAACAATGACCGTATTTTCCAAAGAGGAATATCTTTGGGTGAAGGTGGGTTTGCTAGATGCTTTGAAGTCATTGATTCAAATGAAGTGCGTTATGCTGCTAAAACTGTAGCCAAGGCTTCTATTGTACAAGATAAAACAAGAAAAAAATTGTTAAGTGAAATTCAAATACATAGAGATGTGCTGCACAAAAATGTTGTAGAGTTTGTTGAATGTTTTGAAGATGATGTCAATGTTTACATAATCTTAGAAATGTGCAGCAGAGGCTCCTTGATGGATTTAATGAAAGTAAAAAAATGCATTTTAGAGCAAGACGCAAAGTATTTGACTATCCAGTTGTGTGCTGGTATCAAATACCTTCACCACCAAGGCATAGTTCACAGAGATTTAAAGCTTGGTAATGTCTTTTTTGATGAAAATTATGACCTAAAAATAGGTGATTTTGGTTTAGCTGCTGTTGCTGAATTCAACAGAAAGTACACAGTTTGTGGTACACCAAACTACATAGCACCAGAAGTTCTTACAGGATCTAAAACTACTGGTCATTCTTTTGAAGTTGATGTGTGGGCAATTGGTATCATGGTTTATGCCATGGTTTTCGGAAAGCCTCCTTTCCAGTGCAAAGATGTCTCTGAAATCTACAAGAAAGTCAAAAACATTGACTACGAGTTTCCAGCTAACAGAAACATTTCTAGAGATTGCCAAATTTTAATCAGAGATATTTTAAGTTTACATCCACAAATGAGACCTAGCATAGATGACATATTTGACTATCCTTGGTTTAGTTTTGATTTTCCAAAATCAGTGTCGTTCAAGTTATCTGGTGCCAAAGATGTTAATGGAAACATTATTGAACACAAATACTTAAACGAAGAGAAATGGCATGGAGAAAACTTATTTGCATTGCTCTCCAATTCTGACTTGAAAGCATACCCTACCAAAATACCTATGCTACCGGATTACTGCAAAGATAACATAGATGTTTATAGAGCAAACGGTGCCTTGCCAAGATTCTTTCCTCAATATGATGCCTATGAAGCTGAAACAGAAATACCAGTATTAAACCCCAAATTACTGGCTGATGTAACAAGCTTAAACAGAACTAAGAGAATGCAAGATGTTAGCAAGCTGCTAGACATTCCTTATGGTGTTTTGTCTGGAAAAACTTCGCAGCTTCCAAATCCAGTTTCACCAATCAAAGTTAAGCAACAGCCATACGAGATTACACTAACACAAATAACAACCAATAAAATTAATTATAAGCTGCCTTTGAAGATCTTAGCAAGCGAATGTAGCCTGGCTATGAATGGTGTTATTCAAGCAAAAAAAAATGCAATGCATTATTTGGAAAAAAACTCTCCTATTTCTTATTCAAAGCTAGCCTCTACAAAAGAAAAAAACCCTATCATTGTCACTAAATGGGTTGACTATTCAAACAAACACGGATTTGCATATCAATTGTCTACAGACGATATTGGTGTTATATTTAGCAATGGTTCCACTATTCTTTCTTTGTCAGATGTTCCGGAATTTTGGTATATCACCTCTGATGACAGTGAAGGATGGACTGCTACACACTATGAAGAAGCCAAGAAGCCTGATGGTCTTAAAAAGCACTTAGAAATTATAGCTTTCTTCTCTAAATACATGAACGAAAACTTAAACAGAGTCTCGAAACTTAAAAGAGAAAAATACCATGAAGATGATGTGTTTTTGCGTAGATACAGTAGATTCAATGAATTTGCGATGTTTGAATTAAGTGACGGCTCATTCCAATTTAATTTCAAAGACCACAACAAATATGTTCTATCTCAAAACGGTAATGTACTGACCTATGTAACATCCGGCAAACAAGAAGGAACACATAAGCTAGAGGATATATTGAAACACGGAGGTATTCCTGGCCAACCATCAATTGATTTCGGATTTGTTCTAGACATAATTGTTCAAGCTTTGCAATACAAAAGCCGTGTCCAAACGATTGAAAACCAATAATGGACTTAAAATATAAATTCAAAAACAATTTTCTTTTTTTTTAACACAGACATAAAAGAAATGAAACAAAACAACTAACTAAGAATTTGTAATTTTTCAGTACATAAAAAAAATAAAATAAACAGCGAACATGTCGGAAACTATAATTTATGTAATAAGTAATGAGTATATATAGTTGATTATATTTTAATTAGATACCCTTAAATAATAATAATGATGACAACAGAAGTAGTAGCGCACTTCTTGAATGTGGTGCTGACATAAAACCACACAAACACACATTGATACATGCAAATCAAATAATAAGAGTCGAAATAAAACTGGTTAGTTGTAATCATCTTCCATGTTATTCAAATCCCATTCTTCTTGGAAAGCGTTTGAGACTTTATCAAGTGTCTTCATAATTCTCAAACAAGCATCCTTTAGTGCTAGCTTTGGATCATATTCATTTGTAGTTTGAATTCTCATAACAAATCTGGCAAATAATGGATGCTCAATTTTGTATGCAGCAAACAAGACTCTTGAGTCTTTAAGTAGATAGGATCTGATTAAGTTCCCTAGCGTATGGTCCTCTTTTTCAAAAGTTATAAGTATGGAGTTTGCTGCTTTTGCGTCTGGAACAATAGTAAGTTTTTGTTGTCCTTCGTCAAGGAGAAATAGTTCAAATCTATCTGGAGCGTTCATTATTCAGGGCTATGTTGTAATTGGCGAAGTTTGCTGGTAGTTGGGAAATTCAAAGACAGATGGTTCACCCAGATGCTTTGTGCTCACTGGTGTACTATGAATGAACAGTTGCTTGCTAATGTTATCACTGAGGATTTTTGGTCCAGCCTCATATTTCATTACTCCCAAACAATACCAATGTATGTATGCTGAGTGCCCTGCTCAATCGGGACATAGCCATGCACAGGATTTGGATTCAAAAAAAAAAAAAAAAAAAAAAAAAAAAATATATATTTGTGAGTGAAAACTTTGCGCAACCAAATTATTTGTTTTCCCGCGCATGTTTTTTTTTGCTTTATAAAAATTTTTTTTGTTTGTTTACACTTCAGTTAGCGTTTATTGAATCTTGTCACCTATGCATTTTACTTATTTTGCGTTAAATACTGCAAACAACAGAAATCCCTTGTTTTTGATCATTTTCTTAAAGCAAGCCAAAAAAAAAAAAAAAATATTAAAAAAAAAAAAAAAGAAAAAGAAAAGTAACAGAAGTAAACACATTTTTATAGCTGTTTACCTATAACAACATAAACACAGTCATTTAAAAAGTAACGTGCTCAAATACAGAAAGTTTTAAACATTTAACCAAGAAAACCACTCATTTCATAAACCTTGATGAATATTTTTTGACGACAACTTACAAATTCATAACTGAAACGTCAAAAGCAAAACAAACACATTTGAAATTTTATAGTTTAATTTAAAACAATCAACATTGATTTTTTTTTTTTTTTTAAAAAGACTAAAGATACCTGAAATAATCATTGTATTTGGGTAAGCAGCTGCATTCTTTTTTTTTTGTATTTATTTGCCAAAAAATTAAAAGAAAAATGGAACACAACAATGCAAACAGCCAAGAAATACCCACAGGGACCACCAATAGATCAGAAAGCAAAACACCAAGAGGAACTCCATTTATGAGTGGAGCTTACTTAGCCCAAAACAGCACAAATGCTGCTGTTAATGCTTTAAACACTGCGGCAGCTGTGCAGGAGTCATCTGCGGCTAAACTGATAAATAAAAACTCGAATCATAACACCGTTTCTGAAAATACTCAAAACGACTTAAACGAAAACCAACTTAAGAAGTTTGATAATGCTGTATCTAATGAAAAACATGGTTTTCCAAAAACTTCCAACTTAAATCAGGAACAGCCTAAGCTACTTAACGAAACATTAGAGCATGATGTAAAAACAAAGCCTAAAGAAATCGTTAATACTGGGGCATTGAACACTGCTAATAACATTGCTGCTGCTTCAGTTGAAAAATTTAAAAATGAGATCAAAGCTGTGTCCGATGGTATTAAGGACAAAATGAATGCCACAAACGATTCTAAAAAAGACATGCCTGCAGGCTTGAATGAAGGCCAGATGGCCAGCATCAATCATGCACATGGCTACAATGAACATCAAAGTGTTAACCAATTCACACCGCTACAGATTAGCACCAAAGGCCATTACCCAACAATGAAAACTGAAAACAGAAATGATATTTCAAACACAATAATAAACCAGCCTGAGGAGGCATATCCACCACAAAGCGAATCATTAAATCACAACGCCAATACTGCGCCCGTGCAAACAACAGGTGATGAATCTGTTTCTGATATTAATGAGGCAGATAGTTCGTATAGACCATTAAATGTTAGAGATGCCTTATCTTACTTGGAAGAAGTCAAACTTCAATTTTTTAATAGACCTGCTGTTTACAACTCGTTTTTGGATATCATGAAAGATTTCAAAGCTCAAACGATTGACACTCCTGGAGTCATTGAAAGAGTATCTACGCTTTTTTCTGAGTATCCAATGCTTATTCAAGGGTTCAACACTTTTTTGCCCCAAGGCTATAAAATTGAATATAGCGATGTTCCAGGGGACCCATTTCCCGTCAAAGTAATTACACCATACAGTGGTGGGGCTGTTGAGCTAAACGCAGGTGTTCTGCATGCGCAACAGCAAGAAGCTCAAATCAACCAAATGAATCAAATGAACCAAATGAACCAAGAACAAAATGGCGGATATGTGACTGACTCAAATTTCAACGATCAATACAGAAGTGGTGACACAATTGAAAATCCTGAAGGAGTTCATATAAAAGATGAACAATATGGCGAATCAATGCACGAAGACGTGGACGCAAATCAACAACAAGCACCAATAGAATACGAAAAAACTTCTGAACAACAAGGTGATGTTGAGTTTAGCCACGCTATCAACTATGTTAACAAAATAAAGACGAGATTCAAATCTGATCCATCTGTATATAAAAACTTCTTGGAGATTTTGCAGACTTATCAAACTGACCAAAGACCAATAAATGAGGTTTATGATCAAGTGACTATATTGTTTCAAGGAGCACCAGATTTGCTAGATGACTTTAAAAAGTTTTTACCGGACACCAGCCAAGATCAAGAATATCAACAACAAACGTCTTTGCAAAGTGCTCCTCAAGTGCACACACAGCCCCAAATTCAAAATTCTATACAAAAAGATCAAACCATCAATCAAATGCCGCCAATAGGCAGCTTTTCTCCACCAAAGCAGCAGCAGGCTGCTGATGATGGCATTTTAGATGAACAAGTACAACATGAGATGATATTGAAAAATGGTGGGCATTTAGTCGAAGCAGCAGGGAACAACGATATTCTTATATCCAACATAAGAGGGGAGCCATATGCAGGAGATGCTTCTACCAACAACAGCTATCCAATATATCAAGATTTTGGAAACCAACAAAGCCAGGGCGACCATAGCTTAATGATGCCTGGCCAAGGGAACATTGAGAGACCAGAAATTGATTTAGACCCTTCTCTTGTTCCAATAATACCTGAACCGCTTGAACCAGCTGAATCAGAGCTAGAAATTAATGACGAGGTACACTTTTTTGAAAAAGTGAAGAAGAAAATTGGGTCTAAGCAGGTTTACCAAGATTTTTTGAAGCTTTTAAACTTGTACACACAAGATTTAATATCAAAAAACGATTTGATAAGAAAAGTGGCACAGTTTATAGGAAGTGATAATGAGCTATTTTTATGGTTCAAAATGTTTATTGGATACGAGGAGTTGCCAAAGGAAATTGAAAACATTGTTTATGAAAAACATAGAGTAGATTTGGACTTGTGTGAAGCGTGCGGCCCTAGTTACAAAAAATTACCTAAAACTGATACATTCATGCCATGCTCAGGCAGAGACGAAATGTGCTGGGAGGTTTTGAATGACGAATGGGTTGGACATCCAGTCTGGGCCAGCGAAGAAAGTGGTTTTATTGCTCATAGAAAAAATCAGTACGAAGAAACTTTGTTTAAGACCGAGGAAGAGAGACATGAATATGATTTTTACATTGAAGCTAACTTAAGAACAATTCAAACTCTGGAAGTTATAAACAACAGAATTAACTCTATGACACCAGAAGAAAAAGCCTCATTCAGACTACCAGAAGGCTTAGGAGCAACTTCAATGACTATTTACAAAAAAGTAATCAGAAAAATATACGAAAAAGATAGAGGACTGGAAATAATTGAAGCGATACATGAACATCCAGCTCAGACAGTTTCAGTTGTTTTGAATAGGCTTAAACAAAAAGATGAAGAATGGAGAAGAAATCAAAGAGAATGGAATAAGATATGGAGAGATGTTGAGCAGAAAGTTTATTATAAATCTTTAGATCACTTAGGCTTAACGTTTAAGCAAACAGACAAAAAACTATTGCTGACTAAACAGCTACTTTCTGATCTTTCTACAATCAAAGAGGATCCGCTGTGTAAAGAGTCTAATTCCTCTGGGGTAATGAATAAGCGTTGGAATCCACTACTGTTGAAACCAAGTAATAAAATTGAGTATTGTTTTGAAGACAAGGTGATTTTGTTTGATATTATCAAGTTGTGCAGAATTTTTCTTTTTAAAGTATCTTCTCATTCTCAAGCAGACAAAGAAAAAATTGAAGTATTCCTTTACTGGGTTGTTCATACATTCTTTGATGTGTCATACGATGAGTTAGTAGAAAACACCACCACTAGCGAAGCTTTTTCGAGCAAAGCTGACACATCAGCAGGAGAAAAACGTGCCGCTGATCAGTCAATCGAAAACATTTCATTGTTAAGTAAACTGGAAAATGCAGATGGAGTTTTTGCGCATGCAAATAAAAATGACGGTTTGGAATCTGCAGATGCCAAGTCTGATGATTCTGAAGGAAAAGTCACTCATGTTTCTGAGAAAAATGAGTTGGATGAGTTTAAAAAATCAGTTTTGAAAAGCTGGTCAGTAGACATTAATGAAATGAGCAGTTTACATGATTACGAGAATTCAATTGATATGAAAGATAGAACAAGATTTATATCATACGGGAATACACACATTTATTTGCTTGTCAGACTGTTCTCTATTTTGTATGAAAGACTGCTAGAAGTCAAAAAAATGGATAAACAGATAACAGCAGACATCAAAAAGAGAAGCTTTAATGGATTTATAGACCCAATGTTTTTAAGTGCTCAACAACTTGAAGATAGGGGATACAGTTATAAAGGGGACTCTGCTTATTCTAAGCTGATGTGCTTTGTTGGTGATTTTATTGAGGGCAAAATCGAAAGTCAATGGTTTGAAGAAAGCATTAGGCAAGGTTACAAGAACAAAGCATTTAAACTTGTCACTGTAGATAAGCTTGTTCAGCAACTAATCAAGCACTGCAACAATTGCTCAAGTGACAAGAAGAGCCAATCTTTACTACAGCTTTTTGAACAAGACAGAAAATCATCAGTTTTGAAATTGAACGAACAGGCTTTAATGAAAATACAAGCTAGAAGAATCTTAGACAACAATGAAATGATGTTTTCATTTGACTTTGATAAGGAAAATGGCAAGCTGCTTATTGAGTATGTTAAGATTGACAATGTTCCAACTGCTGTAAATGACAGCACTTCAGCCGACTCCAGATGGAAAAACTATGTTTCAAGCTACGGACTATCGTATTCTACAGAAGGTGCAAGCGCAGCAGCAGCATCTGATATTGTTTATGAAAAAAGTGATCATGAAGAGATAAAAGAAGATTCTGCTGTAGAAAAATCTAAGATGAGCATTGAAATTAACAAAGATGACTACAAATCTACATTAACACAAGGATCATCAAATGTCTTTTCTAGGGTTGGGGCCAAACATAACGAACCTGAACATCAAGCTCCAAAAGAATCCTTGGTCTCTGAATGGGTTTCTACAAGCCAAAAAGCACCATCTGAAAACAAATAATAAAAGATCAATTAAACAGTTTGCTGATGCTGTTGTTTTCTTTTCTTTATTTTTTTGTTTAGGATGGGCATTCATAACATAAAATTCTACGTCACCTAATCTATAGCCAGAAAATTGATAAATTTATATAAACAGAGAAATAAAAAAAAAAAAAAAAACTAGTATTTAAGTAAATATTTTTTAATGTTTTTACTAGCATTATCACAGAATATCAGAAACAAATAAAACGTTGTTTGGTTTGCTCATTTTTATCTCTTTCATAAAGTGTTAAAAAACAAGAACTTTCATAAAAAAAAAAAAATTCAAAGACATCATTCTTCATCAACACCAAAGTAAGCTAAGTCTTCACCGTTTTCGTTGAACCAGTCGTTTCTTTTTAGTTCTAATCGTTTGTCAACTAACTGAAGACTTTTATCTAAGTATTTGTCACTAAACTCAATGTTTTCTGGCAAGCTATCTTTTAGTAATTCAAAAAATTCAGCAGTGTCACCGTTTAATTTTTTGTTCTTCACACCATCTGGTGGCCAAGGCAAAGACAATATCAAATCCATTAAGTGGTGATCATCGTTTGCTGTATAAACGCTTTCGTTTTCAATCAATGCAATGTCATTTTTTGGAAATTCTTCCAAATAGTTCACTGATGACTTACCCCATGGTATTATGTAACTATAAAGCGGGCCCATAAAAGTTTCCATGTTTTTAAACAATCCTCTATCATAAGGAAAACTCACGTAATCATGAGCAAACCATTTTCTGCTTTTTCTGACTAAGTTGAAATAGGAGATAGCCCATTCCTCGCTTTTTGTAATGTCAATATCAAATACTGCTGACACGTTCATCAACAAAATTGGCATCAATTTATCGTTCAAAGCTAATGACTCAAGTCTTTCCATCTCCCAGGTTTCAATTTGTGTCATGCCTTTCCATAATTCATTTTTAAAACATCTCAAAAACAAAGCGCTTATACTGAACAATACCATAAAATCCAAAACTGTCATGATAAACAAAATCACCACATCCCAGTAGTTAATTCTATTAGTGGAAACATTTCTGAACAAATAAATCATGTACCATTTTTTGGCTAAAAACAATAAAAGCGTACTGGTTGCTATTATTATAGAAACCAAGAATCTAACAAAAGATGCAAAATTATACAATCCAACACAATTCATCGTCCATGGGCAATGATGGTCCATTGCTAAAACACATTTATTGCATGTTTTACAGTGATGTGATCTTTCAGGCTTGTTGTTTTCACATTTTTCACAATAATTTTTCCAAGACTTGTATTTTATATCCAAAGGAATTTTATATCCTTTGTTTGGCGAGCCTGGTTCTGATATAATTGCAACATAATAAGAAACCCATAAAGCCAAAAGCTCTAAGTTAAATATTTTATTTTGTTTTTTGGAAATTGGAAATTTGCTAAATATTAAAAACTGAGATCCGTATCCCAGAAAGGATATAATAGCACATGGTATTGCCACCCCATACCAGGGTTTACTAAATGTTTTAACCATATGTATCTAGCAAAATCAGCAAAAAAAAAAAAAAGTACACACAAAATAGAAGAAGAAGAAGTTACTCAAATGAATATGGGTATGTATAGTCAATTATAAAACGAATAACTACTTTTTCAACGCTTTAACTAGCTTTTTTTTTTGGGCTTACATTTATTTATTTTATGAAACGCATTTTAATAACAGGATCACCAAAATACATGAACACTGTAAATTTTATCGTAATGAGAATAATAATTATAGTTGTTTTAATGTTTATTGAAATTATAAAATGTTTATGTTAAAAAAAAAAAAAAAAAATTTATAAACTTACATAAAAAGTTCAACCTTATAAAAGGTAGCGCTGTTGATCAAATGTGTAGACTGGTAATCAAACAAAAATCTGATAACCAATTTCACTGGCTAAGAAGTTTAGTGTGTAAGATTTTCATGAACATACATGTATGATCTAATCAAACCAACATAATGGGCAATGGCTCCAGCCACAACTAAAACGTGAAATATTTGATGGCTATTTAAAAAATAGTCAAACTTACCAGGAGATTGCTTTTCAGGAAATCTTAAACCATATAAAGTAGCACCAACAATATAGAACACACCCTCCAAAAACACCCAGTTTAACCCTATTTTTTGTGTAGTTTCTTGGTATCCGTAATTTTTCAGGCCGTATGCCAATGGCATTACAGCAGACAATCCAAACAGTACAAACATGCCGGCTCTTTTCCCTCTCCAGTCAGGGGTTCTAAATCTATCTTTCAGAGAAACAATAGTACACAGTGCTCCAAACACACAGGTAATGCTACTAAAAAAGATGAAATATTTAAACTGGTCATAAAACCCGTAATACATTATGCTTATCATTGAAGTCATTATTAAGAAAACAATCCCTAGATAGTCTAATTTGTTGCCCACAATTGACACAGACTCTGAGTGTGCTTTGAAGCAGTGAAAAGTTGCACTCATAAGAAAGCAAAAGAATACTCCGGAAAAAAACAAATTTATAACAAAGTAATCTGTAGTAGTAGTTGTTGTGTATAACTTCATGGTGCTATGTTCTAAAATGCCTAATATAACTAACAAACAGAAGCCTCCCGGAAGCAAATGTGTGTATATGTTTACTGACTCGTTATGCAGATATAGGAGACTTTTAAATATTTCATAATAGCTGTTTGTTTCCTTTAAATAACCGGTATGTATATGTTCGTTGTCTTTCTGCCATAAAGGCAAATCATCATAGTGGCATAGCTGCCTTGATGACTTTTGGAAATTTTTAGAAGCAAAGCTTTGCGAGTTGACTTGTGGCTTTTTTCTTGCTTCTCTTTTTCTTAAACTAGTTTTTTGTTCCATTTTTTACCATTAACTATTTTTGGCAAACATCTACTCTTGTGTGGTGTCGTTATAAAGTATTGGGTTATAATTTTATTCTTATTGCCACTTGATACAGGGATAAAAAAAAAAACAATTGTTAACTATTTATTCGTTACCAAAAACATCTTGTTAAATAAAAATCAAGTGAGCTTATTTATTTTAAACCTTTCAGCTGCTAATGAGTATCAACAGTCTTATTTACTGCATCAACAAAAAAAAAAAAAAAAAAATAATAACTAGAAAAAACAGGCTTGATTATTTTGGCGTTAATCTTTAGCAGCTGTTAACAGGTGCATATACATACAATTATTTATATATATATATATATATAAACGAAGATTTAAAATTCATAGTTTTTTGTCATCAATATTTCTAAAAATAAGCATGTATGAGTTTGCCATAATTAATTAAGCCTAATTAATAAGAAAAAGTAGGAATAACAGGTCCAGTATCATAAATAATTAAAATAGGCATGGCTGTGAATATCAGGTCTATGTGCAGCTTTATAACTTTATTTTTTTTTAAACGAGATACTTTTACCTGACCCTATTTTCTTTCTATACATATTTTTCAATGGCTTCGCAGTAAAATCTTTTTTCTCCAACTTCTTTTCTTCATATGGATTGAAATCTGTTTTTGAGTTGTTTTGTCTTTTTTGTTTTTTGGATTTCTTCTTCTTTTTATCATGATCAACCAACATCTTGCTACCAGAAGAATAGTCTAGTGGAATAACATCTTGGTTGTGAATTTCATCTTTGTTTCTTTTTTCTTCCAAAGCTTTATTACGCTGCTCAAGTTTATGAGGTTTAAGTATAATAATGTCATCATCCTTGCTTTCTACAGGCTCTTCATTGCTTTCTGGAATAGATATCTTATCGGCAACATCTTCATCCTCGTTTTGTTCAATCAAACTTTCAATAATGGCTGTTTCTATTTTCATTTCTGATTGGAACTCCAAATTAACATCTTCTTTTCTCTTTTCAAAAACAGAGCCCGAAACAGTTTCAACTTTGCCTAATGTAAAACTAATTGGATAATTTTCAGCTGTCCACAGCTTTGATGGTAAACTGAAAACTTCTTGATCTTCACAAGCCAAAATTTTTGTGTTATCTTTAGTTGAAAGCTTGGAGTTGTCTACAATTTTAAAAAATTGCGTTTTTTCTTGTTCCAAATCTTGAGTGTTTATATCGTTAATGTCTGAAAAGAATACTTTAGATTTGCCTGAAGCGGCTTGATCATCAGTTGCAATAGACTGCTCTGTATTAGATATCAAGTGAGCAATTAAATTAGCATTGTTTTTTATGTAGCCGGTAACCAAACCATCAATGGTTAAAACCTCTATAGCTGTTTTTGGTCTTTCAGTGACTAACTTCGTCAAAAATTGATTACTCATAATATACCTTGGAGATTCATCTTCCTTTCTGGCAATTTCATCTCTCCACTGAAACAAAACTTTAACCAAGGCATCCCACTTTTCTGGAATAAAATAATTTCTTGCTAAATGTACCCATGGCTTACTTTTTTCCTGAACCGAATAAACAGTTGCTGATAAAACGTCTGGTCTATAAGTGTTGTTTTCAAATCTTCTCAAGGCAACTTTTCTTGATTCTTCTAAAACATGCTGCATTTTGTTTTTAAAGTTCAGCTCATTTCTCAGCATATCGAAGATGTATAACAAAAAGTGGGTGTCTGACCGAGCATATGAAAACAGTTCTGGTGTAAGTGGTCTTTGCCTCCAGTCTGCTAGCTGATATTGCTTAGCAGCTTCAAAATTCACATAATGAGAAAGAAGAAAAGCTAAACTGTTTTTTTTAAACCCTAGTGATCTAGAGGCATGGTAAGTATCAAAAAGACCAACAATGTACAAACCAAAATCTCTTTGTAGCCAAATAACATCCATAAAAGCTCCATGAAGAATTTTTACAATTGATGGATCACAAAATACCTCATTTAAAATATTCAGTTCTTCTCTCAAAACTAAAGTGTCCACAATGTAATCTTGGTCTCTAGTACTTATTTGCATCAAGCAGGTCATACCATAGTATGTTCTGAAATCATTGTGCTCTAAATCAACAGCTATTTCACTGCTTTTCTTTAAATCTAAAAGCATTTTATTCAAAGCAGACAAATCAGCTACATAAATAGCACTTGTTTCAGCAAAAGAAGCATACATGATTGGTTCATGCTTCTTTGTTATGGCTTCATTGTAGCTTTGTGTTTTTATTTCTGTCTCATACGGGTTTTTATAATGCTCAGGAACTCCCAATTCCGCAGGCACCATAACTAAACTTTGCTCTAGTGGCTCTATAGCAAATGGCTTAGATTTTAACTTAGGCTTAAAAGGACCGCTGTCAGTGTTATCCACAGGAACTTTAAAGTGTTTCTGTGGTTTATCAATTTTAACTTTTTTCTTGTCTGATCCATCAACGTTATAGTCAACATCACCTGCTTTTCTTTTTAAAGACTTCTGCTTGTTTAAATCACAAAGCTTATCAGATCTTTCAAATCCAATGTCTAAAAGGTTTGTAATTTTAGACCAGTCGTCAAACAAACTACTTCCTTCATCAGCTGTGAGTAAGTTGCTGTCTTTATTTAAACCTTTAAAAATTTTGTTTATTTTATTTAACAAATGCTCTTTGGTAACATTTATAGCCTTCTTTATTTTTTTGTCTGTTGTGGCATGAAAACCTATGTCTTCTTCTGACAAAGCTTCATATAGCTTGCTGTAAATATCATTTCTGTATTTTTCCATTGCTAGGCAAGATTTCTCTGAGTTGCCACGATGTATTATTTGAAAGCAAAAAATATCTTTTTGGTTGTTGTGGATACTCTTTAACTTTTTTCCAGTTTTCTGTACAGACTCTCAAGTTTTTACAAGAATGATCTTTTCAATTTGCATCTCATACGAATTTTTTAGTTTCAGAGCTATAAAAAAAAACAAAAACAAGGTGAAAAAAAAAAGAAACTTTTGCACGTGAACAGCATATATTCATTAAAACCTATCTAGCTGCGCAGTCATCTAGCATTTGTCAAAAAGTTAAAAGCAAACAACAAGATAGTGTAATCGGGAGTATGGACAAGAAGGGTGCATTACCTGAGTTTCTATGTTGAACATATTTCCTTGATGCAAAAAAATATTTCCACATATATATCTGGTTCATCTGCTGATCGGCTTAAAAACCTAGAATTTAACATTATTTTTATTGCTAAAATTATAACTGAATTTCTTTAGCATTGAATTAAAAAAAAAAAAAAAAATATCCCCGTATACCAGTCATGTGACCTTTGCTAAACTATATAGCCTAATAGTGACAACTTTAATCAAGTTTAATATTTTTTACTATGCAAACGCTGATTTTTTTGCTCAAACACATATACTGCAAGAAAACATGAAAATTTAACATTTTTTATTAAAACCAAATGTTAGAACATTAAGCACTTTTTATTGGCCTCAAAACGCAGGCAGAGTAAAAAAACTTTTATAAGGTCTAAGAATTAAAAAGAAGTACCAATAATTGTTATCATTTTAAGGCAAATTGGGGGTAAATGTAATAATGGGTTGAGCGGTTTATTTGTAAACACTTTAAAGTCTTTTTACTTACGAGCCAAAACGCTTAATCGTTGTTCCCATTTAAACGTGACAAAAAGTTATTAATGCACGCTTTCAATAAGCATAAAATTTATAGCTTACAAAATTGTGTTTGTATATATGCATATTTATATCTATCTTTTGGCGCACAAAATATCGTTGTAACCAATTATATGCGTTAGAATAACAAAAAAGAAGAAAATCAAAAGAATTTTTTATTTTTCACTTTAAATATATTGACACATGACGCGATAAAAAAAAAGTACAACGCATAGTAAGCAAATAAACAGATCAACTTTTTAATTTCTTACTTTTTCTACCCACTTTAGCAGCAGATTCATTTTTAAAATCACTAACTAACAAATACAGTTATTAAAATTCATTATTATACATAGAAGATTGCAGACCTTGACTGTGTATCAACGAGAATACACTCTCTGAAACGTAGTGCAGCTGATATCATTATACTGCCTATTGTAAACTCAATATGTTCTAAAATTATAAAAAAAAAACCTAATCAAAATAATCCAAAAAAATATATTTCAACGCAATATATGCGTTGATAATTTGTAAATGCGTTAAGAATTTAATTTTAAATTAAAAAAAAAACATGTTTTAAAATTAATATATACATAATTTTTAAATAAAAAATTAAAATTTTAATAAATTTAAAATTAATTTTATTTTATTTTGATATTATAAAAATGTTTTTAAAGTTTTTTTTTTTTTAAATTTAATGCTTTTGAACGCATAATTTTTTTAAAGAACGCATATTTGCTATTTATTACCTCTCAACGAATATTATGCGTTATAATCGTTAGAACATTCGCTAAAAATCATAAATATACATTTATGCTCTATGTAATTCTTCAATTCAAGAGTTTATTCACGAAAGTAATGTAGATGGGTTTGTGGGAGTACGGCTTGCATAAACCTCTATCAAACGTTAACATAACAAGCGAGTATACAATCTGAATATTTTACATTACTTGATTTATGACATTGAAAAATTTTAAAACATTGATTTTTTGCTTTTATGTAAGAATCCTTCCATAGTGAAGAAAATGAACATTATTGATTAAGAAAAAAAAATTGCTAGTGTAAACTTATGTAAAGCTATACAACGCTGCATGAAGCAAATTAAAAAACACACGTTGAATGTGGATTGAAACAACCTATTAGACAGTAAAGGTAACCGCAGCAGCTGTAGTGTTGATAAAACATAGCCAACAATGTATTCTTCAGAGATACTGTTAATGTTTAAAACCTGAAAATGTAGTGAATTTAAAGGTTAATACGGATTTCTTCTCGAATATTCGATCGGCAGAACGTGCAAACAATTTTTTTTTAATAGTGAAATGATAAAGAAGATTTTTTTATGAGAAAGACAGCGGGATAAAAAAAAAAAAAATTTTTCCCATTTTTACACACAGAAGAATAGCACTAGATAGATATAATAGATTGCAGCCTAATGTTGGAAGATAATAAATAGAAAGAATAGAAAGAATAGAAAGAAAAAACCCTAAGAAAACACAAGATGTCTACTCCAAACAACAAAGAATTATCCCACTCTATTATTGAATACTACAAGCAACTTATTGCTTCTAAAGAAGTATCTGACGATGCTGCTGAATCCTTGAACGTTGCTATTGATTGTATAACCGATGCTTTTGAAATTGACACAGAAGAAAAGGCAGCTTTCAAATTAAGTGATTTATTAAGCGGAAACAAGGGATCTAGCCCAGGGAAGAGTGCAACCGGAACAGAAATTGACGAAGCAGCTTTGGCTAAAGCAGATGAATTCAAAACCGAAGGAAACAAGTTCATGGCAACCAAAGACTACAGAAAAGCCATTGAATTATACACTTCAGCCATTGAGTTACATCCAACCAACCCAATTTACTACTCCAACAGAGCAGCAGCTTTTATTTCCTCCAAAGACTACACATCAGCAGTTGAAGATGCTGAAAAAGCTATTGAACTAAACAGCGACTATGCTAAAGCCTACACCAGATTAGGGGCTGCCAAAATGGGATTAAACTTACCTGAAGAAGCAGCTGAAGCTTACTCCAGAGCTATTGAAATTGATGGACCAAAAGCCTCTGCAGGAATGAAAAAAGATTTAGAAGTTGCCAAAAACAAAATTGAGTCTACAAAGACAGCTTCTGCACCAAGCGGAGGATTACCAGACTTCTCTAGTTTGATGGGAAACAACCCAATGTTGCAAAACATGATGAAAGATCCAAACACCATGAAGAAGTACCAAGAACTAATGGGAAACTCTGATTTAATTAACAAGTTGGCTTCTAACCCAAACATCATGAACATGGCCCAACAATTCCAAAGCGGTAACTTGAATATTGGTGACATGATGAAGGACCCATCAATCCAAGAAATGGCTAAGATGTTTGGTAAATAAAGCAGCGATTTTGAAAGTCCTTGCTGATATTTGACACTTTGCCATTTGAAAATAACCAAAGAGTGATTCTTAGCATTATAGTTGTTACAGTTTCTCTGTTTTTATGATACGTGCTTAGATGCGAGCATAAATATATATTTTCTGTGCAAGTATTTTTTTGCTAGTACTAAAAATTTTAATTGGAATTATGTTACGATGCTTATTAGCAACCATTCATAAAATGTTTAGAAGGTTTAAACGAGCACCTAAAGCATATGAGCATGCAGGCTTAATGCTTGCAAGTTATACTATTTGATGACATGCTGTGCTAGTACATATGCATTAGTAGTGCCATAAGCTTTAAGTTATATTGATTTTTTGCTGTATATGCACATATGTTTTTTTTTTTTTTTTTCTTAGCTTTTGAAAAAGGGCATCGAATTGAAAGTTTCAGTTAGTTGGTGATTTATTTTTTTCTGTCTTCATTAATTTTTTTTTTTTTTTTTGGTTCTTTTTTGCTAACAAAATAAATGAATTTAATACTGCATGCACTTAACAAAATCCCAGAGGTTAGTTTGAAGGAAAACCAATTAGAAAAGGCTATATAAGTATATACACAGGGATTGTTATAGATACATTTCTGCGTTAAAAGTATAGATAGAGAGGAATCAGGTAATATGGGGAAAAACATTCGTTTTCGTTCTAAGCAAAAAAATGCACAGGAACAATCAAGCTCAGAAAAGCATTCTGCATCAGATATGAATGCGAGCAGTGAGAGAAAAAAGTTTCCACTGAAATTAGCTATGTGGGATTTCAACCACTGCGATCCTAAAAGGTGTTCTGGAAAAAAACTTGAAAGGCTTGGGCTGATTAAATCATTGAAGGTTGGACAGAATTTTAAAGGAATAATTGTTTCACCAAACGGAAAGAAAGTTGTTTCACCAGAAGACACTGATATTATCAAAACAGCAGGATGTGCAGTAGTAGAATGTTCATGGGCCCGTTTGGATGAGATACCGTTTAACAAGCTAGGCGGTGGTGGTAAGACAGAACGTTTATTGCCGTATCTAGTTGCAGCTAACCAAGTCAACTATGGTAGACCTTGGAAACTAAATTGCGTTGAGGCAATTGCAGCATGCTTGGCTATTACTGGGCACTGGGATGAAGCTGAATCATTGCTAAATAACTTTTCGTGGGGAATCAACTTTTTAAAGATCAATGATGAACTGTTGAAGAAATACAGCCAGTGTGCGAATTCCGAAGAAGTGAAAAACGTTGAGAATGCCTGGCTAGACAAGATTGAAAAAGAACAACAAGAAAGAAAAACACAAAGCAGAGATGGGGATAGCATGTGGCTTACAGGAAACACCAACAGAAACAGAAGTATAGAATCAAGTAGCGAAGAGGAGGAAGAAGAAGAAGACGACGACGAGCTTGTTGAATACGACAGCTTTGGCAATATCATCTACTCTACCGAAAATAAAAAGAAAGCTTCCAAGTATGATTCTTTGGGAAATGCCATAGATTCAGAAGAAGAAGAAGAAGATTCTGACTCCGATTCTGATTCCAATAATTTCAATGACGACCTAGCTAGCGATGACATTAAATTTGACTCACTTGGAAATATCATTTATTCATAAAAACAGTGATATGCTGGCAACGCATGCCTTTTTCAAGATCTATATATTGACGCTTAAACTTGTTGGTGCGCTTTCATATTATTGCATAGCTCAAACAACCTATAGAAGCCTCATTTGACAGCTACCTTCGCTTTTCATTTCAATTAAAATTTTATTTTAAAAACATGCACATGCTTAATCATTTGGTAGCGCAGTATCAATCTTATTTACATGTTTATCACTACCAGATCAACTTGCTGTGAGAAAAGGAGTTAAGCTGTGAATTAGAAAAAAAAAAAAAACAAAATGCCAGATTTGAGAATCAACACTTATTTTAATTGCTAAAGAAAAAAAAGGTAAAAATTATACAACGTATGATTCTCTCAATAATGCATATGTATGCAATTTTTTTTTCCTTTTTTCATTTCTTTTAGGAACTTGAGCAGAAGTGATTGCTTGCCGTAAAAAGTATAATATTAAACAAATCTTTTTAAACAAGAAGTGGAATTAGCTGACTAGAGAACCATTGACAAACCAAGTGTTATTGCAGTGCAGAAATTAAATAACAGCAACGAGTAACAAAATAACAACCCAATGGTGACAATGAGTGAAAGAAAAAAAAACATTTTAAAAGTTATAATACTGGGAGATTCAGGTGTAGGAAAAACTTCTCTTATACAAAGATATGTAAATGGGAAATACACACAGCAGTACAAAGCAACAATTGGAGCAGATTTTTCAACCAAAGATGTTGAGGTGGAAGACATCAACGGAGGAAAAGCAACAGCAACACTACAAATTTGGGACACTGCTGGGCAGGAAAGATTTCAAAGTTTAGGAGTTGCATTTTACAGAGGAGCTGACTGCTGTGTGCTAGTCTATGATGTTGCAAATGAAAAATCTTTTTCCAGATTAAAAACATGGAGAGACGACTTTTTATTAAATTCTAATGTGAGCAACCCAGAAAGCTTTCCTTTTGTAATTTTAGGAAACAAAATGGATGTTGATGATTCCAAAAAACAGGTTTCTACCAAACAAGCTAATGATTTGATTAACGAGCTAACAGCAGGGTCATCTGAGGAAAGCAACGATCCTAGCACCAGCATACCTTCGAAAAAAAATATACCTTTATTTTTTACTAGTGCTAAAGGAGATCTGAATGTAGAGTTTGCATTCAAAGAAGTTGCAAGAAAAGCACTTCAACAAAACCAATACCAATTGTCAACAACAATGTTTGATGATGACGAAGACTTTTCTAATGCCATCAACATTAGACTTGATGGATCTTCTTCTGACTCATGCCAATGTTAAGCACTGCTAATTTTAAATGCTTGTTTTTATGTGGCGATTGCAGCTTTTAGCTGTAATATGTAAATTTTTCAATTGCTTGATGACCAGACAAAACAGGAAAGCAAAGCAAATCTTACAAGTGACATGTAGCATTTAAATCACATTTTATTATATAAACATGTGCTTAATAACCAACTGATTCCTAAATGTTTTTTTTTTTTTTATTTTATTTTAAGACGACTGTTTCAAGTCGAAAGAAAGCATTCCAATCCTACATATATGAATAAATATATATCTACGCTGCTGGCACAATTGACTCTAGCTTCGAACAATTGCAATTAATGATAATCGATGTTCTTGTCTTTGCAGCCTAATAAGCATTGTAAAAAGTTTAAATAGCGTTCTGTTTTTTTTTAATCAACTTTTATACAGGTATGTATAGATATATAAATTTTGGCAAATTACCACGTGAGTAATATTGTCGGTAATATTAAAGAATTGATTTAGCCTTTTTTTTTTTTTTATTATTATTATTATTTGTATTAATTTTCAAGTTTTTCCCTTCACTTGATATTTATACTCATATTTTTTTTTTATTTCACTAGACTATTTGGTTTTTTTTAAAAAAAAGAAATTAGGAAAAAGAAATAAGTATAGATGAATAATTAGAATCTTGATAAATTGTAGAAATATCAAGGAATCAGAGATGCAAACCAAAACAATACACATTTGTCTTTATTTTTAAATGAAATTTTTGATTGATTAGCCGATATTAATAATAAATACGCTAGCATTAAACACGAAAATTGTAAAGCTGCGAGGAATCATAGACTAACCACATTTAACAACCTATCGAACACAGGATTAAACACAAACAAGATTAATAAATTTCTTTTTTACTTATTTTTTAGAAGAAAAAATATAACTAAAAAATCAATAAGACTTGCATTCAAAGAATAAAACGTCAATGGAAAGATATTCAACTAAAAATTATTTTATGCTGTGAACAGAAACAATATTCAACTAAGTACAATAATAATCAAAACAGCAAAGACATGGAATCGAATGAACAGTCAGTCGAGTATAGACCAGCATATGAGTATCAAAGAATCACGCTTCCTAATGAGTATGAAAAGTGTCCACTGGATCATTTTTTACGATTAATAGCGAGAATGCTATCATCTTTGATATACATGAACGATTATAAACTAAGAGCACATGAAATTATGAGCCAGCAGCACCAGCACGGAGCACAAACAGGAAGCACCAGCCCAGAAAATACCAATTTCAACAATGCGCATCAAAACTTCAACTATTCACTTTTGAGAAACATGCAGAATTCACCGCTTGTTGGAACACCTGGATCGATATCAGGAGAGTCATTTTTTTCTGCAGGATCACCTGGGTCAGCACTTTCATCTAACCTGCCGGTATCGTCGCATGGAATAGTGCTCACGCGTTTCCATTCTAAAACACCCCCAAAAATATCTGTATTGGATTACCTTTACAGACTAACTAAATTTTCTAATCTTGATCATACAGTTCTTTTGGCAACATTGTCTTACATTGATCTTCTCATGATATCATGCCCAGCTTTCGAAATCAGCTCTTTAACAGTGCACAGATTTTTACTGGCGGCTACGACTGTGGCCTGTAAAGGACTAAGAGACTCTTTCTATACAAACGAACATTATGCCAAAGTTGGCGGAGTGCATCCTTCTGAACTAAATGTGCTGGAGCAGGAGCTGCTAACCCAGATAAATTATAGAATTTTGCCTCGAGATTTTACATCTGAGCTTTTGAGATTGGAAATTGAAAAGAAAAAGTTTGTAGTGTTTCCAACTGACCTCAATTCATTAAAGCAGAATATAACATCTGGCTATGGGCTTTTAAGTAACATATATCACAGTATGGTTGGATTGGTTGGAAAATGGGAGACTGTGGTGTACGTTTCTGATAGACTGCCAGTTTACTTTCCGGCAAAAGAGCAGCAAAGCTTGCTAAAATACCAAAGAGCAATGTGGGCTAAAGATGTCAATTTTATTGAAAATTCAAAACACAAAATCAGCTACACATTTGAAGTTTTTTCAAAAGAAGAAGAATACGAAGAGTCTGATAGACTTAAAAAGAAGAAAAATGCAGCAATAAGAAAACAGAACCAAGAAAATGACAGCAACAGTGCCTCAAGCAGTAACGAACCAAGGAAAATAACCCGAGCAAACCTGGCGTCAGGAGTTAAAAAAACTTATCAGGAAACACCTGAAAAGAAGAGAAAAACGCCAAACTCCAGCATACCTACTGACCTTTTAGCAAGCTACTTTAATCCTGAAATTTTTAAACAAACTCAAATTAGAAACTCAAATGAAAAAACAAACGGATGGCAGTCTGAAATTAGTAGTGACAAGAATAAATCAAACCCTGATATTTTAAACACAAAGGCACATCATCATAGCGATTCAAAGGAGTGATAGAATTTTTTTTAATTTTGCAAGTCAAACAATTAGCCATGGTTTATCTTTTGACTCCAGTTTTGACAATAGATTTTTTTTTAAAAAAATCATACCTGTTGCAACTGCTATTTCAACACGGTAATTAAAGCACTAATTTTTACTTTCTAAAGTGTAACCTTAAATTAAAGTTTTACTTAATATTAAATAGAAAAATGAACAATATCAAATCATTCACACGGAACTATTAACCACAAGACAGAAACACAATCTGTAATAATTTTATATTTAGTATAACCTAAAAACAATAATCACTAATGATTAATAGACAATCAATATTTTATTCTAGACATAGTTTTTATTTACCGCCTGTTTTTATTATCATCATTTTCATTATTATTTTTAATCATACTTAACTTCAGCGCTTATTGCGGTCTCAAAAATATTACAGCTTTGGCCGATTTGCAGATATTTCTTATCTTTTTATTTGCTATAAATATATATTAAACAACAAAAGACAACAAAAAGGTATAGAATTGAATAATGAGCAGCAAATTGATTCCTTTATTTATTTGTTTATTTTTTCAATACCGATTAGACATGATGCTTAAGTGATTGTTTCCAATACATAACAACCGCTGAGCATGCTATTATTTTATGAAATGCGATGAATTGTTATCAGTTAACATTTCTCAATTTCAATGAAGACATGTGTGCTGCTTTAAACAGCTTTACAATAAATTATATAATCGAAGGCTTGCTGCAAAAAAATTACAGTTTCCACATCTTGTACAGTAACCATAGCCAAATACAAACAAAACAGAAAAATGAAATACCACAGTTTGCTAGAACCCATATATCCGGCAAATTGGATGGTGGAATGACAAACATGTCCAAAGCGGTTGTAGTTAGCATTAAGACATAAATCAATGTGTATACTGTGTTCATCACAATATCTAGTTTTCTAGCAAAACAAAACTTAAAACCACCAAACATCCAATTGTACAAGCCTAAGATTGTAAAAAATTGAAGAATCAAACCGTCCTGTTTTGCCAACGGCCATAAGCTGTACATGGCAACGTTTTGAACAAACAGCAGTGTTTGAAAACTCAGAATTTTGTTATTTAGAGTTTTAGAGTTAGGGGAGCTTCCAGAAAGATCAATTTGGTTGTATCTGACAAACAACAGTGTCAAAGGCAGCATGGGTAAAAGGATTGACTTTTCGTGAACTTGGAAAGCAAACAGATAAAATGAAAGAGAGCAAGAGGCTAACGCATAAAGCAAAAATATCTTGCTTCTTGGCTTGTTCAGTTGAGAGCACTTAAAAAGCGTTAGCACGCAAGCAGGTGCAATAGAAAGCAAAGTCAATGCCAAAGAGTACACTTTCAACTGCTCGTTGGTGTAAAGATTTTTGTATTTAATGAAAACATTGCTTACACACCAGAAATTTGCTACCTTGCCCTCAAACAGGCCCCTGTCAAACGGAAACACCCTTAAAAATGCTTGTTTCATAACTTTTATACCTTCATCACGATTTTCGGTAAAAAAGTACAGAGGAGCATAAGCCAAAGCAAATGTCAACACTGTATTGAATGATATCGATACAAAATCCAACAGCTTCCATGATAGTATAGTCATTTTCAGTAAATAAACAAATATTATTGGTGCGTAATACAAACTCATTTGTTTGAAACACAAACTCAAAACAAAAAACACACATGCACCACCCAGCTTGTTATCAAAAATGTTGTTGATAGAAAGCAGAACACATCCAAGCATGAAGGCATTGTATTGAAAATGGCCATGATCAATAAGCAATAATGAAGGTTGCAGCAGAATGATCAAACTATTTATCAAATTAATTAATTGCTTTAGATGCCCAACTGCAGCATTTTCAAAAGCACCGTATTGCAGTTTTGACGACTTTTTTTTCTTTGCTAAAGAACCATTGGATGTTAGTCTGCTGTATCTTTTAGCAAACCAAATAGCAGGGGGGATATATAATGCCAAATCAGTCAAGCATACGGTGAATCTCATGTAACTCTTTAAATCAGGACTTTCATTGCCTCTTGATGAATCTAAATCAAACCAGTTTTTATTTTTACCATCAAATAAGTAACTTCCAATATAGCTTAGTAACAATGAATGATACCCAGTAAGAATGGGATAATCTAGACCCCAATACTGAAGGTCATAGAAATACCATTTTTTCATGGGCAAATTAAGCGTTATTTCTAACCAGTGCCTTTGTGCCTCAAAATCACCAAACATTGGCGGTACATTGTATCCAGAATAGCTTCCCAGCCCTATGCAACACCTGACTAAAATTGATAGTAAACTTATCAAAGCTATATCCCATGTTAGTAAAATTTCAGGAAAAAAACTTAAGACTTTGTAACAATTAGTTTGGAATATGAAGTATTTGTTTCTGTAAACATCCTGCAAGATTTTCTTCTCGTTTTCAAGGGATTTTATACTTGTTTGCTCTGCAGAAACTTGTTTTTTAGGTGACTGGCTGGCCATCTTGTATCTCCAGTTTCAAGCACAGTAATATTGCTACAGCCAAACGTGTTTTATAGAGAACGTTATTGGTGTTTTGTCTTGGTTTATTTTGAATATCTATTATATACAATAAAAATTGATTAATCTTAAGAAAGTAAATAAATTTGTTTTGCTCAAAGCATTAAAACTTAATTTTTCATTTGCTCCTTCACCGAAAAGCAAAATAAATAAATAAATAAAAAGAAGATAAAAGATACATTTGGAAAAGAAAGAAAGAATATGGAAAAAACTGAAACTTTTGGATCTTTTAATAGAACATCGTGCCATTAAGATAGGCACACACGTGACTACTCAAGTATTGGTTCCGCACGATTCAAAAGCACTGTCTCATTCTAACTATGAAACATATGAGTGTTTATAATTTTTTTTTTTTTTTTCGCGTTTAAAAGTTTCTTTTTGCTATGAAATAACAAAGATGATTGTTGTTTCAATTAAAATGGTTCATTCAAAGATGCTTGAAGGCAGGAAGTGTAAAAGAAAAATAGATGTTATTACTTGGAAGCACCAAAAAAAAAAAAAAAAAAAAAAAAAAAAAAACTAACAAACTGAAAAACATAAAGGACTAATTTAAAATAACCAACCCATTTTAAACCCATAATCGAAATTTATTATTATAGACTAATAATTAAATTTTTTGTAATATTACCAACAGTTGCTTGACCGCACATCAATTTATATTCATGAACAAACAGTTTAGCAGAACATCGTCATCTGCATCATCAGTGGGGTTAGACAGCAATAGTGATCACTTCAACAATAGTAATGAGCGAAAGCAGGAAACACATGATCGAGCAAGTGACAATCCATCAAATGAGCTTAATATACAAGTTGCCGTTAGATGCAGAGGGAGAAATGACAGAGAAGTAAAGCTTAAATCACCAGTAATAGTTTCTGTTCCAAATGAAAATAATCACCAAACTGGGAGTTATTCAAAAAAAAAAGTAAATGAAGTTTCGATAAATCTGTCGGAAGAAATAGGAATAACCGCACAATTAAATTCCAAAAAATACATATTGGACCAGGTATTTGGTCCGGACAGCAAGCAAGATGAAATTTTTCAAAATATTGTTGATCCCTTGTTTAATGATTTCATGAAGGGTTTTAATTGCACAGTATTATGTTATGGGATGACTTCTACTGGAAAAACATACACAATGACTGGAGATGAAAAGTTGTATAATGGCCAGCTGAGCAACGATGCAGGAATTATACCTAGAGTTTTGTTTGATCTTTTTGCTGATTTAAATGGAAAAAACAAAACAAAACAAAGCAACAGCGAAACAACCACATTTGACGATTATTTGGTCAAATGCTCGTTTGTCGAACTTTATAATGAAGACTTGAAAGACCTGCTGGCACCTGAAAGCACATCAAATGGAAATGCAGAAAAAAAATTAAAAATATATGATTCACAAAATTCAAACAGTTCATCATCACTTCCTGGAAAAAATATTACAACTGATACAAGAAAAAGAGAAAATAGCGGAATAAACTTGCAAAGAGTAAGCTCATTCTCACAGTCAGGGCCTGGCGTAGCCAAAAGACTGGTGTCTAATCAGGAAAATAGCTCACGGAAAACATCACTCCATAGAACATCGAGTTTAACGGAGCCAATAAAAAACAACAGCCAATACGGAACATCAGCAAGTAACGCTAACGTGCAACCGGGAGGGCCTAATGGAGGGATATTTATTCAAAACCTACAAGAGTTTGAAATCACAGATCCCATAAGCGGTTTAGCTCTTTTACAAAGAGGATTGAAAAAAAGAAAAGTTGCATCTACCAAAATGAACGATGTATCTTCAAGATCACACTCCATCTTTTCAATAACACTGTACAAAAAAGTCTATGAGCATGATGCCTTCAAAACAGATGAAGAGGACTCAGCTGCAAGCTATAACCAGCCTAACTTGTATAGAGTATCGAAAATGAACTTAGTTGATTTGGCAGGAAGCGAAAATATAAGCAGATCAGGAGCAGTTAATCAAAGAGCAAAAGAGGCAGGATCTATTAACCAATCTTTGCTAACTTTAGGAAGAGTGATCAATGCTTTATCAGATATTAAAAAAACAGGCAATTCTTTGTCCCACATCCCATTCAGGGAGTCTAAGCTTACTAGATTGCTTCAGGATTCGCTGGGTGGAAATACCAAAACTGTGCTGATAGCTACTATATCGCCCGCAAAAGTGCATTTGGAAGAAACAATGAGTACGCTTGATTATGCTTCAAAAGCTAAAAACATTAAAAATAAGCCGCAGATGGGCTCGGTCCTTTTTAAAGATTTACTGATAAAAGATGTTGCTATTGAGCTTTCTAAACTGAAGAATGAACTTTACTTCACAAAACAAAAGGACGGGGGAATTTATATGGAATCTGACAGATACGATTCAGTTCACAGAGACTTGGAAAATTTCAAGACTGAGCTTCAAGAATACAAGAGGCTCAACGATAATTTAAAGCAACAAAACAAGCTTCTTTCTATTGACAAAAACAATCTTTTGGAAACTAAAACAAAGCACGAAAAAAAACTTCATGAATTAAACCGAGTAATAGAATACGTTTACGAAAAAATGGACAAACAGCACAAAAATGAAGAAAATTTAGTTGACAATGCAAAGCAGCTGATTAGTGCTATTGGTTTAATGAAAGACAGTATATCGTATTATACAAATCAAAAAAACAGTCAGCTAGATTACTTGAGGCAGCTATTTTCTGCGTCGATTCCTCAACTAAACGAAAACTTACTCAACCAAATTAAAACGTTTGATGGGCTAGATAAAGATTTTGGTGTAAAAACGCTAGAAAATTTTAAAACGCGTTTGCAGCAGACATTTGATGATCTAGTTTTGGAAACAAATAAAAACTTTGAGGACTCTTTAGACTCAATTTTAAAATCTAACACTATCATTGGCAATGATGTAAGTGAAAAAGTGGCTAGCATAGCAAAAAACTTGAAATGGCATATTGAGCACAACACACAAGATTTAATGATGATTAGTGAATACTGCAACGACTGTCATGATTATTTGAACACAAAAATTAACAACAATCTAAACATTATTAATTCAGACACGACTAGCAATTTACTGTCCGCTGTTCCTGAAAACCAGAAAATACTTCCTGACCAAGTGAAAAAACTATTTCAAACAATGGAATCACGAAACAACGAGATGTTTTTACAGATATCAAAGAACATTCAACAACAATTTAAAATACAGCAACAAGACATTGTAAAATCCATTGCCAATATAACAAAAGAGTTTTATTCTTTAGAAAACAAAAAATTAAAGCCAATTGACAGTAAAATTCAAGATGTTATTAAATTGATAAACAATTCTGATTTGCAGAATCTGAATTTAAGCGAGCAATGCACAAAAGATTTAGATGGAATCAACACAATACTGTCTGAAAATAAGGTCCTGCTGAAAAACAAAATGGACACATTTAAACTAAACACTGAAACATTCAAAAATGATTCCATAAAACAAGGCATGGTTGATCAAATTGATACCTTAAAGCGCACTTTAAAACATCAAAACGAACAAATAAAAGACTCACACGATTTAAACATTAAAAACAAAACAAACATACAGACTTTATCCTCTAATCTTGAACAAGCTATATTTTTGGCTAATAAAACTGATGACGATCAGGTGAGTAAAGAAATTGCATTGCAGAAAATACTAGCTATCATGGAAAACAAAAATTTTAAACCAGTTTCTTCAACAGGGAAAACACCTATGAGACCTTCCACTGCCGTGCTTAATAACACAATTGATAAATCTCAAGCATCAGATTATTCAGTGCTTCAAGATAAAATTTCTAAAGCTGTTAGTTGTAAAACAAACTCAGATTTTGACTCCAGTGGAATTGGGAATGTGAGTGATACCAGTAATGGTTCTGTTAAAAAAAGAAAGTTTTCTAGCATGATGGACATACCTGAAACCGAAAATAGCCATCCTTATCCCAAGTTTTACAAGAAAGGCTAGGCATTGGCTAAAATTTATTCGTTGAGATATATATATATATATATATATATATAGACAAATTTAAGTACATTAAAAGAGTGCAATGCGCATTAAGCATAAATAATATCGTATTCTCCAATAGTGCCAATAATCTCTAGGACACATAATCTATCCTTTTCTGTAATTGATGATATTTTATCTAAGTTATCAACATTTTGTAAACATAAAAGTACAAGTTTAACTTGCGCTTTTATATCCACAATTGATTCAACTTGAAAAGTAGCTAGGTTATTCTGGGCTGCATTCTCATAAGTATCACTCTTAGAGTTGCTGTGCGAGGAGTTTTGAGATAGAGTAATAAACGAATTTTTTCTGTTGGAAAAAGAAGATCCTGCTCTATTTGTTGTCATAACAGAATTGTTGCTTTGTTTTTTACTCTGCAAAAGAAGATTTCTAGGGTTCACATTATTGGCGGCCTGTAGGTTATAGCTTTGAGGTTTTGACATTCTTTGTGAGTAAACTTTTGATGCTACTTGTTCCAAAAAATCCTCATTTATAAAATTGCTTGTTGTAAGATTAGCTTTTGTGTTCATGTGCTCATTATTATTTAGTTTCAAGTCGGCTGTGGAAAACAACGTAGTATCTTTTTGCAGCAAAGATTTTAGTTTGTCTTTTTTTTTCAGCAAAGCTTCTGACTGCTTTTTTAGATTAGGAACATCTGAAAACAATATATGCGAATTACGAAGAACTGGGTATTCACAAACCCTAAATATTATGTCATACGCACACCCAAACACTATGAATTTTCTTATATCAATGTTGTTTTTAGTTAGCGTGAAATAATTTTCTCTGTAGAAATCTTTTAATTTTTGATTTGGTTTTATTAGATTGTAAAGCTGAAACACAATTTTTTTACTTGGAAGAATGATCTCATGGCTGCTTTCCTGGTGCTTGGTTAGGACAATGTACCTTTGACATTCAGCTAAAAGAATCGGATTTTTCAAAAAAAATTCATCTAGTCTGTTTGTGATTCTGTATTGGTTTTCAAACTGAAAAATATCAATCAAAGTGCAAATTTCATACACGTAAACTAGATTTTTGATAACCTCAACTACAAGGTTGATATCGCTGTCTGACAGCTTACTGATAGCTTTAATGCTATTAATACCGTTAATGTGCGGAAGAATTTTCAATAGTGTTTGATCCCAGTTTAATTTTTTGGCTAAGTTAATAGAGTTCAGATCTAGTTTGAGCAAAGGCACATGCTCAGCCGATATGGAATTGATTTCCTTAAGATCCTTAGACAAAAATGTAAACAGCTTAAAATCAATGGAAGTTTCAGAGTTTATTGATATCAGGCATTCAGAGTAATTGTTCAAATCTAAAAACAGCTGCGTAACCAATGCTTCAACATCTAAAAGTGTGTTTGCCTTATGTCTAATTATGTGTTCAATAGAGGCCAGTTTTGCTGAATCACCGCTTTTTGAAAGATCCATGGCACCATGCTGATTTATGCCAGCACCCGGATTTTGACTGTGCAGGCTCTCGTTATCGTCTTCCGTATCATTATTTTTAAAATACACCATATCACCGCTTGACATTGATAATATTTGTGATTGCTCTTCAAGAACTTGAAAAAACTTTCCTAGTTTTTCAATGATGGGCTCATAAGGAACTGTTTTAGAATTTTTTTTGAAAACAAAAACAAAATTAAACCAAAACATATTTCTAAAATAATAAGACTTTCTTAAGCAAAGTGGATAACTTATTAGTCTGTATTCTTTGTAAACAAAAGTTAGCAGTTTCTTGCATAATTGTGGTTTTGGTATTAGGAAATTTTGGATATCACTGAAGCTTATACAGTCAGTTTGCAAACTGTCTGGTGGAAACTGGCTGACAAGCTTTGGGCCTTCCAAAGGATGAAACTGCGTATATAAAATAGAATGAATTGGATCTATGTTTTCATTTGAACTGAAAGATGCACTGTTGTTATTGAAATAAGCCTCCATTTGACAAAACAAAAGCTACAATATGATGATAATGACGAACCCAATTGTGGTTAAATTTTGTTATATTTGCTATGAATAAAATGATAGAAAATAAGTATATGGCTATGCTTAATTAAAATAAAGTTCGTGGCTTGGATTTTTTTAATTTTTACATGATCTAAGATAAGCTGAACTTTACATATATATCTTGTACATTTATGTAAACACAAACTAAATACATATTGAATCACCAAAAATACTTTTTACTTTGCTCAGGCCAGAATGGCATGTCCGCTTTTTTTGCAGCTCTAATTGCATATTATGCAAATCGAAGGCATTTTTGACAAGTTTATTGCTTCTTGTTTTTTTTTTCAAACGCAAAAAAAAAAGTTCACAACAAATATTCTGCGCACTGACTGAAACTTTGATAATTATTTGCTGAGGCTTATTACCGCTAAAATAAAAACATAAAATCAAAAAATTAAAAACTAATATATTTATCAAATGTATATGTATTTAAATACTAGCACATTCAAATACTTTTTTAACAAAGCTTGAATTTGCTTATTCAGCAGAGTCATTATCATTGCCATTATTTTCATCTTTGGCAGTCTCCGTTTGAACGTTTTCATCTTCGGTAGTTGTGCGTTTTTTTGATCTTACCCTTTTTCTTTTCTTTTTTGTAGGCTCCTCTGGTTCAGCAGAAGTATTTGCAACCGCTAGATGATGAGTAGGCACTTTTTGCACTTTCTTTTTAACACTCAGAGGATTAGGACTTGCTTTTAGTTTTTTTTTTGGCAAAGCATTAACGGTTTCTTGAGCAGGTTCAGACTGCTTAACGTCTTCTATGGCTCTTTTAAATCCAGCGTTTTTGGAATCGTTTAAACCATGAGTTAGCTTTTGGGTTTCAAATGCTTCACTGTATATTTTTGTGGTATCAGAAATTGGTTCCAATAGCAACACATTTGAGTTCATAAAATGAATAATTGGCACACCAGGAACTCTTCTTAGTTTTCTTCTTAAATTAATATCTTGAGTGCAAACAATATATTTATGTTTATTAGAACCAATAGTCATGTTGTTGATATTTTCGATGACCTCATTGGCATCTTTTTTCCCAGTAACATTGGTTATAGAAAAAATGCAATCTTCACTTGCCTTAGGATTTTTGTAATCATGATTGCATCTTCTTCTTTCAAAATTGTATTTAACAAATTCTATAAGATCTTCGTTTTCAGTTTCGTAAATGTGCTGCATAGAGCATTGTGTTACAAATAGTTTTAGTGTTTTTTTAGGATTTAAGCTAGCTTCTTCAGATTCCTGTTTTGATCCACTAGAGGCATGAATAATATTCGGTTGTAAAATCTTGTTTAAATTATTCAATAAGTTGTATCTTTTGGTGTAAGTTTCTTCTATAATATTTTCATCACAAACAATTTGGTAAGGTAGTCTGAACTTAAATGTATTTTTGTACACAAGCATTTGCTTTTTGTATGATTTAGATCTTTTTTGACGCATTATATTTATTGGTGGAAAGTAATGTTGATGGGGTTTTTGGTTTTGTTTTTTAAAATTGACAGATTAACTTATTTTCTATAAAGATGTAATTACTTTAATACATGATTATTTTTTTTTTATAAGCTTATTTCAAAAATTCAAGTACATTCATTTGTTCATAAGCTTATTAGGAAAAAATAAAAAAAAAAAAGAAACGCTTAAAAAAAACATTATTAACACGTGATTAGACCGATATTCAAGTAAAAAGTGTACAGGAACACATTTTATCTAACATCTATGTGCGATAGTAGCAGCATAAGCTGGCAAAAACAAAAAAAAACAAAATTCTGAATTCAAAGAGATTATATGCAACTCAAATGAGTTTATGTAAAATACATGTGATTGTTAATTATTATTTAGCTGTGATGTGGAGGACAGGGTTTCAAGGCGTTTGAAAATTATTGTTGAATTACAATAAATCCTTAATAGTGTTTCTAACAGAGTCTAATCCGAAATGTTCAACTTCTGAAACAATGCTTTCGACAATATTGTCCAAAGATAAAGATTCTTTAGAAGGAGCATCAGTGGCTTGGCTTCCTTCAGCAATTGAAGAGCCCCAGAATGAAGTTAAGTCTTCACCTGCACCGTTGAAAATCAAAACATTAGGAGTATTTGAATCGATATCACTCAATACATCCTTGGTACCGTATTCGATCAATTTAGCTTTTAAGAATGCTGGGCTAATTTCAACAGCTCCTTCAGCAAATCCAGAGTCAGAATCCGGTTGCAATGATAGGAAATAGGTCAATAAACCACAAACGTGAGGAGAAGCCATAGAAGTACCACTTAATACAGCAGTGGCAGATTTAGAGCCAATGTATGTTGATAAAACATTTAAACCAGGTGCAAAAATGTCAACACATTTACCCCAATTAGAGAAGTAGGCTCTGTCATCAGATAGTGTTGAGGCACCAACTGTGATAGGATTAGAGGCGGAGGCTGGGGAAGAGTTACAAGCATCTTGGTCTTCGTTACCAGCAGCTACTGAAAAGTGAATACCAGCTTCAACAGCAGCATTAACAGCCATGTCCAAAGTTGGTGAGTTACCACCACCTAAAGACATGTTTGCTGTAGAGGCTTTTCTGTCTTTTCCGTTTTTCAAATGGTCAGTGGCTACGTATTCAACACCTTTAACAACATCAGACATAGAACCTGAACCGTTTGATCTTAAGACCTTAACTGCAACAATTTCAGCTTTCTTGGCAACACCGTAAGTAACAGAACCAATAGTACCAGCACAGTGAGTACCGTGACCATTGCCATCAATGTCTTCATCGTTGTAAGGAATGGTTTTACCCCAAACGGCTCTTCCTTCAAAGTTGTCATGCTCAACATTGATACCAGTATCAACAACATAAGCTGTAACACCTTCACCACCTTCTGAATCGTACAAATACTTGTTAAAAGATCCCAACGACAACTTGTCTCTGTGAGAAATTCTTGCTAAGCCCCATGGAGCACCGTTTTCAACTTGAAAGTCTTGGGTGAAAACCATAGAGTCCTTTTCAACATAATCAACAATAGGCAACATTCTAATCAATTCAATGACTTGTGGAGTAAAGTAACCAATGAACCCGTTCAACAAGTTACCAATATCGAAAGAGTCTTCAATACCACCACTAGAGGATTGGGACTCGATTCCAAACTCATTTTGTTGATTAGCAAATTTAAATTCGTTTTTGTCGCTTTCTGGTAAGTTGTTGAAGATTTGTAAGTGCAATTGCTGAATTAACTCCTTGTTAAAGTCCTTATCGTTTTTGCTAACTCCTTTTTTCAAAACAACAATATACTTGTTGTCAATGACCAAAGAATTTTTTTTCTTAGTAGAAGCAGGTTCAATAATAGGAGCCATTTCAAATTTCTTTGTGTTCATCTTGGGTTCAGAAGTAGCAACAACATCAGTAGCAGAAGATGCTGCATAATCCATTATTAATTCTACTAATTCTTTGTCAGATTTTTGAGCTAATAGGGAAACAATTTCATTTTTGTCAGAAATTTGAGCTAAAGAGCTTTGCTCGTTTTGTGGAATAACTAATCCATTGGCAGCAGACAAAGAAGCCAAAGCTAATAAGACTAATCTAGCAGTAGATTCAATTTTCATTTTAGGTAAAGGGGTTTTTTTTTTTGAATTTTTATTGTATAAGTAAATAAATTTGTATATATATTAATGAAATGAATATATACAAACTATTTGATGGTTTTTTTTTGTTTTATTTTTTCTTTTCATACAGCTAATAAACATAGTTAATATTAATACATACTCAGCAACATTTTTAAGTAATCCAAAACAAAATGGGCTGTGTGTGTGTTGAGCTTAAGTAGAAAAATGCCAAAGTGGTAATTTTATCTATGGAAGAAAAAAAAAATTGTTTTTTTTTAGCCCCTTTTTTTTTTTTTTTTTACTTTCCCATAGATAAGAGAGCAAGTATGCTTTCTAAGCAAACTTGCTTGTAATACAATTACTTTCTTATCTTTGCACTCTCCACTTATGAAAAGATAAAAATAAAAAAAAAAAAAGCAAACAAGACAAACGACTTTACATAAAGTTTTATTTTTATCGTGCAAATGCTAAATAGGCATTTGCAACAGCTGCTGATACTGTAAAAAAATGCTTGCACACTCTAAGCACTCATTTTAAAGCAAAATGCTTCTCACTGATGATCGGACTTTATCCCGCATATCGTTTATAATGCCAGCTGCGCTTTTTCTTATAGCCCGAAAAACTAATAGATTAAAAAAAAAAAAAAAAATGAGAAAATAGTGTAGAAAAATGAAGGTAAAAGAACCTAAAGGGATTTATTAATAATATGAATGTTATACAATTTTTATTTAAAAAAAAAAAAAAAAATAAAAACTTACAAAAGCAACTGGATTTTTTATTATTATCTGGCTGCTATCGGAAAGTGTTTTTTATCAGAAACTATAAATCGAAAATAACCAAACTTCATTTTATAAAACCAAAAAACATATATACTCATTTTTGACAGACTTTTTTATTTTTTTTTAAAAAGAAAATGACTTCTTCAAACAAGTCAGAATATTTGAACATTAAAAGTATTCTGCCTGGTATCATTAAAAAACTAAACACTGATCCTAACTTTTCCGATATTGAATTTTTAAAAACAATTGTTGCTGACTGGTACGTACACAAGTATGAACTATTGAATGTGATTCTAAACAATAAACTCAACCATCTTATCGATTCTATACTGAACAACAACATAAAAAAGCACAAGCTTATTTTAGAAGCAGGAGTTTTTTTGGCTGAGCAAGAGGAATTCAACAATTTTTACACCACATCTTACACTCAAATTAAGAACCATATACTAGCACTAAAAGAAAAAATCAACGAGAACTGCTTAAGGATTAAGCAAGGATGCGATATTATCATTGAGCTGGAAATGAGCTATCACAACAAAAATGACACAAATCAGCTAAAAACATGGCTGACAAAGTTTACAAATCTTCTTATATACGACTACAAGTTCAATTATGAGAAAACAGATGTAGACCTTTTAAGAACCGAGTTGAACTATGTGACTTTTCTATGTGATGAAAAAAATTCCTGGAATTACCAACTTCTTGTATTTGAAGATAATGATTGGGAAGCCGAGACTTTGAAATGCTTTACCACCTTAACTACAAGCTCGAGTGTACACGATATTGCAAGAGACGTCTTATATGAGAGCTCGTCTTTGTCTCAAATTTTTGAGCTTTTGAAACGGAGTTTAAACAAGCAAGATACAGGCTATGCTGAATTTGTTAAGAAAACCAATGCTACAATAGATTTAGCTATGGAGCTTATTTTTATATGCGAAAATGTGAATGTGGCAAAAAACGAAACGAATTTAACAGAGCTTGAAGGGAAACTAAAAACTTATAATGATCAAAAATTTGACTTGATTACTACAATATATGCGTACGGCTGTTCTTTTACCGATAAGGAGCACACATTTAGCAGGCTGTCCAATATTAAATTAGCATCTTTAATTCAGTTAGGCTATTCTGCGTTGGTAAGTAACAGCTGTTATGAATTAAGTATAATAAAAAAGAACAAGTTTTTTGATTTCAGCATCAAAGGCGAAAAGCTTTTATTTGATATTATCCATTCAAATCATTGTCCTTGCTGCCAGTTTTTTGACACATTGAAAATTAAGCCAGATGTCAAAGTTTGGGATGTTGCGCCATTAGTACGTAATGTGCTGCTGAATATGAACGGCTTTTCAGATTCACCACTTATATTTTTTAATAACTCTAAGCAGGTTAACTCGGAAAACCTCGTTATGAAAAAAGAAGAGTACAACAAGTTCAACAAGATAATGAAAGATGTTTTTGAGGTTTCAAATGGTTACTTTACTTTTCCAAATAGATACGATAATATAGGCAAAAACGATTACCCTATTCCTTTAAATTACTTTGCAAGCAGACATCATTCATTAAAAACAATTTGGTCTTTTCTGGAGCCATCATATAATAACTCGGACATGTTTCTTTCACTGCCCTACAATTTCGCTAATACACAAAAGAAATTTTTTTTGGATGGTAATAGCTACGTTGCTTACAGGCTGCAGTTGTTTGTTTTGCAAAAGCTTAAAGAAAGCACTTTAAAAAATGACGATCTTGACAAGGTTTTTAGCGATAATTTCAAAATAGGGTATGACTTGGACCAGAAATGTTACTTGGACTCAACGAATTTTAATTTCATAGATCTTCCTGATTATGAGCCGGTAAATGAAGCATATCTTTTGTAGTTGATATTCATTTGCTCTGGTTTTCCTTAGATTTTCAATTTTTGTTTACCATTTAAATGCAAAGAAAGAGAAAAAGAAAGCAAAGCAAAAAAAAGAAAAAAAAAAACGTTTTAGCATTGTTTGGAAAATAAGTTATTTTCTTGATGAATATTTGTATTTACTATATATATATATATGTATATGTCTATTTAATATTTAACTGCACCTTATAAATGAAAGTTTCCATCATCACTTAAGGTTTTGGACCAATCATGTTTTCTGGTCTAACAATAGTATCGAATTCTTCAGAAGTTAAAGCCTTTAATTCCAAAGTAGACTCCTTCAAAGTTAAACCCTTTTTGTGGGCATTTTTGGCAATTTTAGAGGCCATGTCGTAACCAATTTTGCTGTTTAATGAAGTAACTAACATTAAAGATTCGTTTAACAACTTGTCGATCTTTTCTTCATTAGCAACAATACCGTCAACACAGTGGACTCTGAATGATTTACAAGCATCACCCATTAATCTGATGGATTGCAACAAGTTGAAAATCATGACTGGCTTGTAAACATTTAATTCAAATTGACCTTGAGTACCAGCGAAAATGATGGCTTGGTTGTTACCAATGATTTGACAACAAACTTGAGTTAAGGCTTCGTTTTGGGTAGGGTTTACTTTACCAGGCATGATAGAAGAACCAGGCTCATTTTCTGGCAAGGATAGTTCACCGTATCCACATCTTGGACCAGAGCCTAAGTATCTGATATCTTGAGCAATCTTAAACAAGGAAGTAGAAACAGTGGTGATAGCGGCAGAGGCTTCAACAATGGCATCGTGGGCAGCTAAAGCTTCAAATTTGTTGGGAGCAGTTTCAAAATCAATACCAGTTTCCTTTGAAACTTCTTCAGCAACCTTGACATCAAAACCAATTTTAGTGTTTAAACCGGTACCAACGGCAGTACCACCTTGAGCTAATTTTTTCAAGTTTGGCAAGGTCTTTTCAACTCTTTCAATACCATTGATCATTTGTTGAACATATCCTGAAAACTCTTGACCTAAAGTAAGTGGAGTAGCATCTTGTAAATGGGTTCTTCCGATTTTGATAATGTGGGAGAATTCTTCTGACTTAGCTTTTAAAGAGTCCTTCAATAAAACCAATTCCGGTAATAAGTGGTGAACAATTTCCAAAGTGGCAGCAATGTGCATAACAGTTGGGAAAGTGTCGTTTGATGATTGAGCTTGGTTGACATGGTTGTTTGGGTGGATTATTTTTTTACCCTTGTTTTCTGGTTGGCCCATCAATTCAATAGCTCTGTTAGAAATGACTTCGTTAGAGTTCATATTAGATTGGGTACCAGAACCAGTTTGAAAAACAACTAATGGGAAGTGATCGTTTAATTTACCAGCAATAATTTCGTCACAAGCTTTTTGAATGTGTTCAGAAATATCAGCTGGCAAAGTACCTAATTCAGTATTGACAATGGCAGCCGATTTCTTTAGAATACCAAAAGACTTGATAATTGGATCTGGCATAATACAGTTATCTCTACCTATGTCAAAGTTTTCAAAAGATCTTTGTGTTTGAGCACCCCATAGCTTGTTGCTTGGAACGTTAATGTCACCAAAGGCATCGGTTTCAATTCTGAATTCTTGTAGTTTTTGGCTCATTGCTGAAAATGATCTAATGTTAAATCTAGCGGTTTTGGCGTTGTTAATGGTGTTTCTCAACATGACGTTGTTAGTGATCCTGTTTATTCTATTTTATTAATATTATCTAATGACTTTTTGCAATAAATGACAAAAAAAAAAAACTAGCAAATAATTTATAATACGGAAAAGTAAATGAATCAATTGATTAATTTGGTTTTTCTAGTTTCATCTTCTAAGTTATTTTTTTTTTTTTTTTTTTAAACTTCTCATTAAATGAAACTGCAGAAAATTTTTTTTTACTAATATTTTTATTTTAAATCTTTAACAAAGTCTTATTAACATGATTATTTTCACCTAATTTTAAATCTGATTTAATCATCGTTACCCGTATATCACACAACTGTTAACCTTAAAACAAATCAGAGATATGCTCTATTACTGCTTTTATATATCACATGCTAAATGTTTTTGAATTTAATGGTGCTTTTATCATGCATGTTTTGCCCAATTTTTATTTTTTTTTTTTGGTAGGCTCAGAAATAACATGAAATTATTTATAATTAACAGCGAATATCGGCTTAAAATTAATACAACCTGTTACATCCGTCCCTTTTCGGATAAAGTTTACAACAAAGTATAATTTTTTTTTTTTAAATTATAAAATGTAAACTCTAAATTTTTTTTTTGTTTTTAATATTAAGAAAAAGTTTTTTAAATACAGGCTTATCCTAATTAGGAAAAATTGTTGCAAACAAATAGTTTTTATTTTATTTTATTTTATTTTGTGCTTGACTCTGCTTTGTTACCCATATCTTAATTGCCTTTCGATATTCCATACACATTGGAACGAGGATGTGCAGACAAGTGACTAAGATTTTCTTTTTATTTATAGATTGCTAATAATTTTTTTCCTCTTTTTTTTTTATTAATTTTCGTGTTTAACTTTGAGATGATGCTATACTTATTAATTAGAGCACTTACAAATATATAAGCTGCGGTAAGTATGGGTTTTTTTTTAAAGAAAAAAAAAATGAACATGAAAATTGGCCCAAACAAAGAAACTTTACAAAGATTATTACCACTGAAGTCTATCAATTCATTTTAAGGTTATAAAAAGGCAAACCCAAATCAAAAGAAGATTTAAAGTTTTATACAGACACACACTTATCAGTTACCCATGAACCAAATAGACTATTTAAAATCCGTTTTAAACGTTGATTTTTTAAAAACCACTTTTGATAAACTAACAGCAGATGAGCCTGAAAACAAAAAAGCCCATGAAACATTTGCTTATGGGACATCTGGATTTAGAATGAACAGCACAAAACTGGACATTCCAATTTTTTCAACATGCTTAATCACTTTATTGAGATCTTTGTACTGTAACGAGTTCATTGGTATTATGATTACTGCTTCTCACAACCCACCTGAAGACAATGGGTTCAAAACTATAGAGCCACACGGTGAAATGCTACCTCAAGCTTGGGAGAAATACGTCACTTCTATTGCAAATTCGGTACACAAAGGAAAATTTGATGCATTTGTTCACAACTTTTACACGGTTGCAGCTTCTGCTTTAGAAGATGTCAACATTGAGAAAAGCAACTTAAAAATTGTTATTGGAAGAGATACCAGAGAGTCTAGTGGGAAATTTTCTTCTTTTTGCAAAACTTTTTTTACAAACTGTACTTTATTGAAGCAAGATTCCCTTATTTTTATTGACTATGGAGTTGTCACAACTCCGCAACTACACTTTGTAGTTAGAAAGCATACAAATGAGCAAGTTACACACGAGTTTGATATAACTAAAGAGTATTTCAGTACTTTTTTCACTCCTTTCATAAATATTCTATCGCTTGAAAACCCCGTAAAATTTAAAAACCTGTTCATTGATTGTGCTAATGGTGTTGGTGCTGTTCAACTTAAAAAACTCGTTGATATGTATTCAAAAGAAACAAATCAGCTAAAAATAACATTGCTAAATACTGATGTAGATGATTTTTCTAGATTAAATGTTGATTGTGGTGCTGATTTTGTAAAAACGAATAAAAAGTTACCTTCTGGAGTCAATGCTGAACTGGCCATGGACCCTACATCTCTGTTTTGCTCTCTTGATGGTGATGCTGACAGAATCATTTTTTATGCTTTAGACGAAAACAAAGAGTTTTGCTTGTTAGATGGTGATAGAATGGCCACATTGATTGGGGAGTTTTTTATAAAAAAAATATCAAGAACCTTTTGGCATACCATTAAGCTTGGTATAGTGCAAACAGCATACGCCAATGGTAACTCTACTAGATACATTACCGAAGAACTAAAACTTGATGTTAAATGTGCCAAAACAGGAGTCAAAAATTTACACCATGATGCCGTCAAAAACTTTGATGTTGGTATATACTTTGAAGCAAACGGCCATGGCACTGTCGTTTTTAATGATGCATTTATGGAGCAAATGAAAGAAGAAAACCTATCAGAGCTTGCTTTGTTTGTTTCTTTGATTAATCAGGCCGTTGGAGATGCTATAACAGATATGTTTTTGATAATAGCTGTTTTACTAAATATGGATTTAGATGCTAAAACATGGTTTTCAAAATACAACGATTTACCAAATAAGTTAGTCAAGTGTACAGTTGGCGATAGATCGGAATTTGAAACATTTGATTATGAAAGACAATTGTCAAAACCTTTAGGCTTACAAAATGAGATTAATAAAATTGTTTCCAACACTCAAAATGCTTTAAACAAAAACAGATGCTTTGTGCGTGCTAGTGGAACCGAAGATGTTGTAAGAATCTACTGTGAGTCAAATAGCGAGGAAGTAGTTGACCAGATTGTTGACAAAGTTTTAACAGCCATCAATAGTTTTTCTGCCTAAAATGTAACAGGCCACTGATTGCTTTGTATCTATTTCAAATATATGAATATAAAAACATATAAAATTTTTAACTTGCCAACTCATAAAAGAGATGTACTTTTAAATATTGATCAAACATTTTTTAAGTTTCCTCTTAGACTTGAAGTCGGATTTAAACATGTATATTCCCTATTGTGGATACGACACATTTTGTTTCTTTTTTTTTTTTTTTTTTAACTATATACATTTTTTAATATCACTTTTAAAAAAAGTATTTTCACTTATTATCACATTAAAATTTTTTACCTATAATCATGCCATTTCTTTTATGATAAGTGCTAAAATTTATTGAATGATATTAATATATATATCATTTTGTTTCATTTAAATAATTTAAAATATTTAACAATCGAATTGGGGAGAGACCAGGGGCACATACATTGAATTAATTGTTTAAATATTTTTTTTTAAAAGATGACTGTTAAAATCGATAGAGAACTTTTTCAAAAATTAGCTTCGGATTTTGAAGAAGAAAGATTAAATTCTACTATAGAAATTGTCAAAACTCTTTCTGCTTTACAAAAAGAAAATAGCGACAGCTATCAATCCGAAAAGGATTATGCCATTCAAAGACTTACAAAATCATTGTCATCAAACAAAAGATTTGCCAGGCTTGGATATTCAATATGTTTAGGTGAAATCCTTCATTTAGATATAGATGAAGCAGCTGAACAAAGTAAACAAAAGTTTGCACAGGATTTTTACATGAAACTATACGACAACTTGCGTTTAAATGAGGGCGAAAAAGCTAACGACAAAAACAGCAACAAGAAAGCAAAAATCAAAGGAAAAGAAGAAAGAGGAAATGCGTTTGGAAGACTTTTTGGACTGCAAATACTTGCCACTCCTCCACTTTACCAAAACGTATTTTTCAAAACTGAATCCAAAAGCCAGTTTGAATACGATGTTATGAGTGAATACATTGACCAACTTTATGGACTGCATTCTTATAAATCATGGATTTCTGAGTCTGCTTTTTTTGCTATCTTTGAATTTGTAGTAAAAATTTTGGCAGACAGCCAGATTTCTGATAGCAATAAGATGAAATTCAGAAATTTTATTGTGCAAAAATTAGATGAATTAAAGGCAACAATGACTCTAGAAGGTTTGGCGATATACCTTAAATTGATTTTTTCAGAAGGTGATGCTTATAGAAACATTGAATCCATGAAAAGCCTGAACCTAAAAAATTTACACTGGTCAAATCAAAATCCACTAGACAAATCTAATCTAACATACTTAATAAAAGTTTTAAAAGGAGACGATATTGCTGGAGGTCAAGGCGAAGCGCACACTTCTAGTAATAACAAGGGATTTTGGACACCTAGATTGCATTTTGCTTATTCTATTATTATAAATCAACTAAACAAAAATTATTGCAGCGATTTTGAAATGCGTTCAGCTAAAAAAATGAAAAAGAACGATAAGAAAACCACTGAAAGTGATACCAGCAAAAATACGGTGTTTACAATTCTTGATTATTTAACTAAAATCATTGATGAAACTTTTTTTGCAGAAAAGGCATCAACAGAAAGAAAATACCTAGGGTTTGAAATGGTCAACTGCTTGTTTGGAACTGAATTTGCTTTTGTTTCTAAACTTTTTGCTTTAAGCAATTTCAAAAGAGTGCTAATAAATCAAATTTCTAAAGCTGATAGATTGCTAAACAGCCAAGCTAATTCTGTTATAAAAGTTATATCTGATTACTTTGAAACAAACGGTGAAAACATTGCCAAGTTTTTGATTGAAATATGGGAAATTGATTCAGGTGATGATTCATTCATCAACTTTGACAGTTTGACTAAGACCAAGTTTTGCAGCACGTTGTTATCCGCAAAAGCAATTGACGAAAAAAGTAAATTGAAGTTTTCTTCAAAACTGATTGATATATGTACCAAGATAGTTGATGAAAACGTTAGCGACGGCAGCTTGAAAAAGTACAAGTTCTGTTTAGATCAACTATTACAGTTCTTCAAATCTCACAAAGATAGCATTGATGTCAATATGCCAGACAACTGGGCAATTTACTCAATGAAAAAGTTATCTGATTTGGCATTTTTTAAATCTTCTTTAGAGGCTCAACTGTCTGATGAGGAATTTAGCTATGACGAAGAAGATTTGAACAACATCCATGTTATTGCTAGAGATAGAATACACTCTATTATAAATGAATTATTGATTGGCAAAAACAGCGACATTATGAATTACATTTTACAGTACATTATCCAAACTGAAAATGAAAAAGAGCTGCTTTTCAAGTTAGATGATCAACTGCTAAATATTAAATTGGAAGCTGTAAGTGCATTAGTCGATATTAAAAACATTCTGCAAGAACAACCACAAGATGAAAAAATGTTGACTGCTTTGAAAAGTTTAGTTGAGTTGGTAATCATACAAGTTTACAGTGGTAATGCTGATTGCTTACAGCTGCTTGATGATTTATTGATATTTTACCAAAATAAGGTCATAGAGAATCAAGAAAGCAGTTGGGTTGGCTTAGCCGAAATTTATTTGGCACTATTGTCTGAAACTCAGAATTTTGTAAAAAAAACTGTTTTCTTTTCCTTCAAAAAAATAATTGAAGTATTTCAGCATGAAACCTTTGAGTCTTATGAAGAATTTTTGTCACCATTTATTGATGTTTTAGCTGCTAGAGAAAACAAAAGCGGATTTGACAAGCTGTTTAACGATATTGCTGAAAACGAAGATGAAGATAAGCACAAAGAAAAAGATTCAGATGCTGAAGAACCTGAAGAAAATTCAGAGCAGAACAGCAGTTCTTCAGATGAGCATTCAGACGAAGATTCAAATGAAATGGACATAGATGAGATGAGTGATTTGGAGTTAGAAGGTCCAGATAAGTCTGATGACGACAAAGTGTCCAAAATCGAGCTAGAGGCCACAAACGCCTTAGCAAAGGCATTGAATCTACCTGCTAATGCCATTGACGAAAATGGAAATGTAAACCATGATGCACTAGCTGATATTGATGGGGACACATCTGATGAGTTCAGTGGAAATGAAAATGAAGAAGAAGAAGAGATGTTAGACGATGAACAAATGTTTCAACTAGACTCAACATTGTCAAATATTTTCAAGCATAGAAAAGAGGCTCTTTCATCAGTAAACACAGGAAACAAGAGAAAAGAAGAAGTGCAAAATGCTAGAGAAACTGTCATAACAATGAAAAGCAAAGTTTTGGATCTTGTTGAAATTGCAATCAAGTCTCTTGAATCTATTTTAAGTAGCGGTTCCGAAAAAGCTGAAGAATTTGATTTAAATACTTTAGAGAAAATGTTGTATTTTGTCATTCCTTCATTGAGATGCATTAGGACAACAACAAACAAACAACTTGCTGACAAAGCTTCTAAAATTCTAAAGACCAGACTAACCAAAGCAAAGTTTTACGGTTCTACAGACGCTACAAGATACAACGATGTTTTGTCATTGCAGTTTGAGGAATTACATACTGAAGTATTGCATGAAAAGCCAGGATTATATTCTAAGCTGTTTTATAGCTCAGCTTCTAATCTTTCCTTGTTTTATTCTAAGCTTTTGTGGAGCTCAGGAAACACTTCAAACGGCTTTAACTACTTATTGATCCAAAACCATTACACAAAATTAATGGAAAAATGGATTCTGTCAACTAATTCCAAGCTAACTCAAAGTTATTTTGTTGATCTAATAAATTGGATTAACAACAAAAGACAAAGTGCTTCAAACGCTGAACACAACTAAGTAGTGGGGCTTATAGAAATACTTTATAAAATATATCTAACTTTTTTTTTTTTTAATTATAAGATACTCGTATATAAACTGTGCATATATATATCTATATTTTTTTTATTTTTAAATTAATTAAAAATTAATTAAAACTAAGCACTTACATACAATTTATTATTATCTTCTTGATATTTTTTTTTTAAACGATACATGCATAATATTAGTAATTTCATTCAACCATTATGTTGCTGATTTCTAACATTTTAAATAGATCTTTTTAAACTATAAACGAGTAACTTGCACAAACTTTATTATTATTTTTCTTTGAGTTTCTTTAACGAAAACCTTGATGGGAAAAAGAAAAATTAAAAAAACTGATCTATATATAAAAGAAAGGCTTAATTAATAATAAAGTGTTAACAGGATTTGAACATAAAAGATCAATGAAATTATAAAAAAAATCAGATATTGAGAATAATCAGACTTTTAGTGTTTACAACAAAACACTACCATTAAAAATTAACATGACATACATCCAAGAAAACTGTCTTTAACAAAAAATACAGATAAAACAATACTACAAAAAGATACTTTTTGTTTAGAAATGACATCTAGAAATTTAAGCGAAATAGAAAAATGGTTTGCAGAGGAAAGCTTTCAGTCAAAAAGAAATGGTATTATTTCAGCAACTGTATATACGTGTAAAGAAGAAGAAGAAATGCTAAAAGATGATACAGCAACGCTTTCTTCCTTAAAAAGCGTTCGTTTGGCAGGCGGTGAAAAATGCATTCTTATTAAAACAGCACTCAAAGAGTTGATTAAAGAAAACCCTATGCTACAACTAACACTTAATGCCGAAGGAAAATTACAGTTTTTAAATTCTATTAAGACTTCAGATGTTATGACAAAGCTAGACTTTCAATTTTTAATTGATGAGAAAATCAGCTGTTATCACTCGCTACCTATTTCACTATTAAAAGAAGTTTTCAATAACACACCGTTTGAAATAAATATGCCTTTATGGAAGCTATATCTGGTTGATGAGAACATGCTTATTTTCCATGGAAACGAATGCATTTTTGATGCTTTTTCAATGATGAGTCTTCAAAAGAAAATGCAACAATGTATAAACAAAGCAAAACTCAAATTAATCAACAACTATAAACAAAGTACTTTTAGTGAAAATTTATTTACAAGAACAAAGAAAACAGAATTAAAAGTACCTAAATCAATTTATGACAGTAGCAAATTGTTTATTCCTAGCATTGGAAAAGATATTTTAAATTCTCAGACGCAATTTTTTTTTAAAAAAATATACACTGATAGCATTAAAAGATCATTAGGCTTTTTGACAGGAAACACAATGTCTGCTTCTGTACCAATAACACCGCTTTACAATAATTACAATGATCTGTGTGGTAATTCTGTTTTTGGGAACATTTCAAGTTTCAGGTTTGAGAGACTAAAAGCCTTTCTTGAAAAAGAAAATATTAGCCTACAAACATTTGTTGCTACACTAGCTATGATGTGCTTGGATGTGTCCACTTATGACGAAAATTCTAACATTTTGTTTCAATTTCCTTACAATATAAGAAAATTAGAATCTGAAACTCTTGATTTGCTTAATTTCAAAAACATTTTAGTCAAGTGCCCAGTAGCATATGTGACTGAAAAAAATTTTTTAAACTACGATTTTTACAATGGTTATGATGCTAAAAACGTCAGATTTCCTCTGGATGATCCTGATTTTAAAGAGAAACTGCTTGATTTTAATTTTGAGCAAATTTCTAATTTGTTAGAAACACAGCTTCAGAGTAGAGTAGAAGCTTGGAACAGATGCGGGATGAACGATGATGATATTAAACGTATGAAAATGACAGCATCCAATACTTACGCTTTAGAAAAAGTTATAGAAGTCAACGACTTGACTGCGGAAGATTTGGAAATTCCAAATGCTTCCAGTTACATGCTAAAAGATGTGTTTTTTGTTAAATCAGCAAATCAGCACACATTTTTAACCATTAACTTAACCTCGTCTACAATGAGTGGATTAAATGTTGCGATTGCATACCCTGAAGGATACGATCTGGAAGATTTTGTCATGAAGTTTGAAAACACAATTAACTTGGTTTGTGGAAATTAAACAACCTTCAAGGCTTTAAAGACATCTTTTTATTTGTTATGTTGTGTTAAATGATATTTTGAATTGTCTTAATTATAATCCTAAGTTTTTTTTTTTTTTTTTTTTTAGGTTTCTTAACAATATTTGTAAGTTGCTGTTTAACATTTATTTTTTTTTTTTATTTTTTGTTTATCCTCTTTTTAGCTTTTAAGTAACAGTTCTTAGGTTTAGCAAAAAAAATTTAATATAAATACATGCATGCGTATATAAACGACAAAATAGGATTAAAAGGTAGAATAAGTTTTGACACATATGTAACGTAGTAATAAAAAAAAAGATAGATTAGTTCTCCAAAGGCAAGTAGATTCATTTTTAAGTCTGTCGTGATACATACTTACCAACACATTACAAACATAAATTATGGCAAGGGGAAACCAGAGAGATTTAGCAAGAGCTAAAAATCTTAAAAAGCAACAGGAAAATGACAAAAGCAAAAAAAAAGATGGAAATAAAACTCAAAGAATGGAAAGTGATGCTGACGCTATAAGAGCCAAACAAAAGCGTAAAGCAGAAGAAGCAGCAGCTAAAGCAGCAGGCCAGTAAGAAATAATAATAATAATAATAATAATAAAAAAGGTTTGAGAACAAAGGCTGACATAGAATCAAACTTAGAAAAAGCTTAAGTATCATGTACAAACCAGCAATAGTTTATTGCAAAATAATTGTTCACCAAATACATCGTTACAATAATGTACTTATATACATACATATACACAAGCTTAAATTACTGATCTTAAATTTCAAAATCGTCAAGATTGATGTTTTCTATCCAGCTCGGATTGGTGATTTTTTCAGTTGGTTTATAAATCTGGGTGTAATTTTCTTCTTCAGTAGAAGCAGTCAACCATGGAATTGTAGGGTGAAGACTAAAATCGTTGATTATTGATCTATGGCCACCATGAACAAACAGCTTTTCAGGAACACCATCTTCTGCATCATCTTGCGTTTGCTCATTTCCAATTTTTGTTATGTCCCAGTATATCAGTTTTCTATCTTCACCAGAAGATACAAGTATTCCATCTTTGTATGCTGCCCATTGCAGGTTGGTTATATTGTCTTCGTGACCAGACATCACATGAAGTGGTTTATCTTCTTTCATGTATCTCAAATCGTAAAGGTTTATTAAAGAGTCTTCGCCACCACATGCCAAAAGATTTCTTGAAAAAGTTGAAAAAGACAAAGCATTCAAAACAGATGCAGTTTTCAGACAGGCAACGTTACCAAAAGAGCTTTCATTAGCTCTTATGTCGTTCAAAAGCAAGTTTTTGTCATCTGAGACAGATCCAAATAATGATGTCTGCAGGGAAGAAAACTCAATACAATTAACACTTTGACTATGAGCCGTGCTTTCAATCACTTTTTCCATATTGGCAATATCCCATAAAACGCGCTTACCATCAGAAGATGCTGACAATAACAAGTTTTCTTGACCTTTACTAAATGTCAATCCAAAACCATCTTCCTGTGAGTGCACCCCTGTTAGTTTACCAACCAATCCTTTTTTTCTGTCAAAAATATTAAGTTCAGATTTCTCGTTGATAGTAGCTATTATATTATGGTTGAATTCGTTTACCTTAAGCTTGTTTATTTCACCATCGTGTTCAATTTTTTTGAAAACTTTTAATGCTTGTTTTTCTCCTGATGGGTAATCAATTTTGCAAAACTTCAAGTAATTTTTGTTGTCAACTGACGAATCTTCTTTGTTAAAATCGGTAAGTGTACCTACTAGTAGTTCTTGCCTTTCTAAAGACGCATCAGGTGTGGGTAACCATTCAACAACCATACTTGGCCATCCTAACTTAGTTTCCGAAACAAAATCGTACATGCTTTCAGAGTTTTTCTTCCATAATGCATATTCTTCTTCAACAGTTTGTGGTTGCTTTTGTTCAGTATCGTCTAATAAAGATTGCATTTTCTGTATAGAAATTATTTATATGTATATGTTAATCGCTTTATAAATGAGAGTGAAATAAGCTCTATTTTTGGACAAAGGTTCTTTGATATAGTCTTTTGGTGTTTTTGCCTAGTGTTTTTTAAAATCTTGAAAAAACAAAGTAACTTGCTTCATTGATGAATAAGTTTCTGTATTTGCAAAAAAATAAATTAGAAAAAACCTAAATCATTTGTTAACAATTTCTTTCTTTTTTTTTTTTTTTGTTTTAAAATTAAGTTTAAGCATAAATATAAAAAATTTTAAGATATTAACAATTTTTTTTCCACTGTCTTTTACGCGTCACTGTTAAATGTTCTTCTACATATATACTAAACAATCAGGAAAAACAGAAAACCATAAGACTATCTTCTTTTGGAAACACCAGCTTGCTTGTTAGAAGTATCTTTTTCAATAACCTCAACCCCAGATACACCAAACTCTTCTTCAAACTTGTCTTCCATGATTCTAACTTCTTCTCTTCTTTCATACCATCTGCTTTCACACAAATCAAAAGACTTGGTTTTTAGTAGCTTATGATTCAAAGCACTTGACTTTGAATTGATAATCCATTGCAAAAATTCTGCCCCAGTTCTTAAATAGAAAGCACGCAAGTTTTCAAATGGTTTTGGATGTGGCAACCATGGTCTTTCATCTGGGAATTCATATTCTTCATCGGCCTCTTCGTCAGCTTCAGCGTCATCAACAGCTTCAAGCTTATCGGATTGTTTATTCTCCTCTTCATCATCATCATCATCATCTTCGTCATCATCATCGTAATCAAACTCATCGTCACTATCTTCAATACCGTCTCTTTCAGCTTGCAGAACAGCCTGTATGTCTTCCCAATAGGTTTTAACACAATCTAGCTTGTTTAAGTCGATGCTGTAGAATGAGTCAATGGAGAACTCTTTATCACCAAGTTCCCACAAACCAGAGTATATGTATAAGTTGTCTCCAAGCACAGCAGTAGAAGCATTGTATCTGGTATGCGGGAAGCTCATGCTTTCCTTTGGCTCAAATTTCTTTATGCTTTCAATATCGCCAGAGATTTCACCTTCATCATCTGAATCATCATCTTCGTAGTCTGAATCTAAATTCATCTGCTTCATTTTCTCGCTCAAAGCCGCAGAGTCACTTTCATTTTCGTCTTCAACAGAAATATTATTTTTTTGTAGAATAGAGTTCAAAATGTTTTCCAGCTCTTCGTTTCTCTCTTTGCTAGATTTTGCCTTTTCAGATTTATTAGTAGATGCAGCTTTTTCAGTTCCGTTTTTTTGCTTATTTTTTTTTAACTTCAGGTTATACCATCTGTTAATGTCTTGAGAGTAAACGTACAAGTCGTTGAAAAACTCAGATTCCAAAGACTCTTCAGTTTCTTCAAAGTCAAAAACACCTCCAAACAAAACACCTCTGCCTTTATGGGATACCCAAGAAGCACCACATCTGGCTGGTGGCTGAACACCTTGTTTTCTTTTCTTTTCCCATCTAACTTTATTTAGGTCATTAGAAGAAAAATTTTTCAAAACCCAAAGATCATTCAAAATCTTTCCTTTGCTGATGTTCTTTTTTGTTGTTTTAACCTTTGTGTACCCTCCATAAAGAACAATACCATCTTCATATGGAATCAAAGAACAGCCTGATCTAGGCTCAGGAATTTGAGAGTTTTTTGGATACTCAATTTCTTTCCAGGTTCTTTCAAGCATATCAAAAGCCCAACAATCCTGTAAATACACGGTTTCAGCTCCAGTGTCTTTGAAACCACCAAATAAAATAGCATAGTTTTTCCAGTAAGTCATTTTGGCACCCGATCTTCCTTGTGGGAGCTTCATTGACTTTGGAAAATCAAGTTTTTCCCACTCCTTGTTGCTGCAGTTTAAAATCCAGCAATCCTTGTAATGGTAAAATTGCTGCTGTTTAGGAGAAGAAAATTCACCTCCAAACAATAGACACTGATTGTAGTTGGGATGGTAGACCATGGCTGATGATGATCTATTATTTGGTGCATTTTGTGATAAGTATTGTCTCCACAAATTTTTTTTTGGGTTGTAAACTAGCAAATCATTGTAAAACTGTAGTTTCTCGTCTATAAGAGCCTCACCACCAAAGATCAAAACCTCGTGCTGAGAAGCAACCATGCACCCGTTGTTTCTATGCTTAGGCTTGGTGATATAGCTTGTTTCAATTTTTAAATATTGCTCTTGCTCTTTCTTGAAATTTTGCAAAATAGTGTCTAAGTCTTCATCTTCACTGTCTGAGTCATCGTTGAATTTTTTGCTTAGTTTTTGTTCTTTATTATTGCTCTTTTTCGATTGCTTTTCTTGCTTTAGCAAAGCCCTAGCTTTTTTAGCTTCTTTGTCTTTTTTAGACGTCTTCTTAGCCATGGTGACTCGATAATTTGGTGCTTCTTAAACGGCTCTTTTTATATATGTAAAAAAAAGCGTGAAACATTTATTTATTATCCTTGTTGCAGATAACGCTAATTCATCATGGTTCAATGTGATTTAAACGCAAGTCAAATTAGGAAAAAAAAAGAAAAGAAAAAAAAAAAAACTGCGTTTGCAAAAATCTTACTTAAAAAAATGGAAAAACCAACATTTTATCTCCGCAAAATGAAATAGTGTGCGCTTGAGTGTAAAAAATATGTCTACTCTGCAGTGCCATGTGATCTACGCCATTTTTGAATTTGTAAAAAGGCGCATTGAAGTTTTTTTACGCACCAGTCAGAATAGAATAAACATAAGCCGTTTGGCTACGGCAAACGCTGATTATGCTTAGTGGAAAAGAAAAAAAAAAAAAATAAAAAGAGAAAAACGAGTAACAGAGAGGAAAATTTTTTTTTTTTTTTTGTAGTGCATTAGTTTTTCGCCTCATGTGTTTCTTTCTTTTTTTTCACAATAGTCTGATAATGTATCCTTAAATATATGGTTTTTTATTACTGTATGAAAAGGAATAGAGGAAAAACCTAAGATAAACACTTTCATCTTTAACAAATTATAAATAACACATACAAATAATGTCTGCTTACTGGAGATCTGTTGGTTACACTTACAATAAATTCGTTGCTTCTCAAGCTTCCGTTTTAAGAAAGGCTTTGAAGTCTGACTTACAAAACGCTAAAATTTTAGAAAGATCCAAGACCGAAGTCAAGATTATCAAATTTACCAACGGTAAAGCTGAAGAACCAGTTGCTTTGCTCAAATAAATGGAGTTGTGAACAATGCTAAAAGTTTTATAAGTATAAACCTTCAACACAGAACAAAAAAAAGAGAAGGAATATAACCACAATTAAAACAAATACTGTTTTGATTTGAAATGACTACTACAAGCACAAAACAAAATAGCGTCAGAAGTTTACAGAAGAAATAGGACAGATTTTTCTGATTCATTATTTTTTTTTTTCTAAATATGATTGCAACATTACATAATTGTTTTATGAACTACTATTCAAGAGACTATCACAGTTGATTACAAGTGCTTTGTTTGATTATTTTACACCAAGTTTAAGCTTACAAGTTGCTTTTAGTTTATTAGCTGTCTTTTTTTTGTTTTGTTTTTGTTGCTATTCTAAAAACCGAAAATGAACTATGCCAGAATTTTTCAGGTTAAACAATTATAAATATTCTAATGATAACGAACAAGATAAAAAACATTGCATATCCAGATATCCGTATACATAACGTAGTCAAAAGTTATGCATTTAACTGAATGATCATTCAATAATATATATAAATATATACATTACATTTTGTAATTAAGGTGTACATTATATGTATTATATTGTTAATATGAGAAAAAAAAAATTGTATTTAAATAGCCAGTATTGCTATGGTGAACTAGCCAGAAGTGTTCAGTAAACACTTTTAATGAAAACTTGATCTTCATGTCCCATTTTCATGAACACTCCTAGCGTTTACAACAATTCAAAGTGGCTCTTAAAAAAAAAAAGTTAGACAAGGCACACATGTGATCAAACATATTAACGCTACTAACAATTGTCTATATTAAAGTTATAAAACAAAGAAAAGTGCTGGTTTTCAGTGCAATTGCGATTGTTTTGCCGAAAAGCTGGGCTCCAAAACTTAGGAAAATTTTTTTTTTTTTTTTAACAATTTTTTTTTTTAAAAATGAATATGTATTAATTTATTTCACATTTGGTTTTGCTTAAAAAAATAGGTGACTAATTAATAATAATTATATTATAATTTTCATTAAAAAAAAAAAAAATAAAACAACTTATCTATAACCAAAAAGATCTACAAAATAAGTTAATCAAACGTATACTTTCAATTAACATAAAATATATTTATAACTATATTTGTCTCAAATTTTGTTTGTTTAATATCTCACTTATTAAGCAAGCACATAAAAGAAAAGTAGCAAATATTAAAAAACTGTCAAAAAAATGTCTATGCTTTTTTTGAAATCAAACAGTAGGTCCCTGATACCTTCTTTTTCAAATAAACAATTACTAACAAAACATAATTTCATACCAGCAAACTTTCTGTTTAGAAAATACCATTCTAATTTCTTACTAAATAAACAGCCACACACACATTTATATTCTAAAATTTACCAAACCCCCATTTTTAGTCCCAATGTCGTTCCAGCATTAAAAAACTTGCAGAGAAAACAAATGTTTTCGCATTCAGTGTACAGCCAACAGAAGGTAGAAAATGCAGCAAAAGCCAATGCTGACACTGAGGAAAATGAACCAAACCAACAATGGTTTAATATATTCAAATCAAAAAAGAACGAAAACGGAAAAAAGCAATCATTTGACTTTGAAGACTATAGAAAACTAATACAGTTTATAAAACGTGAAAAGAAGCTGCTGCTGACAGTCATTTTTTTCACTCTTGTTGCAAGTTGTGGGTTTGCCATGCAGCCAAAGATAACTGGTCTAGTTTTGGACAGCATTAAAGATTCACTTGACAACGATGTATCCTTTTTTGACACTAAAGTTATGGGCTACAGCATTGGTATTTTTACCACTGGGTTTGCTGTTTTAATGCTTGTTTGCTTTGCATCTTACTGGGCCAGATCATACTTGGGTCAGATTTTGGGTGAAAAAGTGACATTAAACATAAGGTCAAAGCTGATGAAATCTTTGATGTACAAAGATACAATGAAGTTCTATGACGTCAACAAAACCGGTGATCTGCTTTCGAGGCTTTCAGCAGACTGCCAACAGGTTAGTAGCGGTATTTCCCAAAGCATAACAGAAGTGTTAAGATCAAGTATGCTATATGGTATATCAGTAGCAATGATGGCTTCAATCAATCCAATAATGACAATTCCTGTTTTGTTATGGTCTTTTACCTATTTTTTTTTAGTCAGAAACTATGGTGCTGAACAAGTGAAAGTTTCAAAATCGTTGTCTGAAAAGTTAGGTGGACTAGGAAAAATAGCACAAGAACAGTTAGATTCCATAAAAAACATTAAAGTCAACAATAGTGAAAGAAAAGAACTTACTAGGTACCATGGCGGTCTAAAAGATTTGTTCCAGGTTATCAAAAAGAGATCTTTGCTTGAAACTAATTTTAGTGTCATCACATATTTAGGTATGGACACTTTGGTTTTGGTTTCATTGTTTTGGGGTGCTTATTCGATTCTTTCTGGTGGTGGCATGACTATTGGAAATCTAACAGCTTTTTTGATGTATATTGAATACTGCAGTGTCACAGTTCAGTACTTGGGTGGGGCTTTTTCTTCAATAAGTAAATCTGTTGGTAGTGGAAAAAGACTTTTTGAAATTCTAGATGACGACAAAGTCCAGTCTCCTTACAAAGACCTTCAAAATAACAAATTAAAAAAATTTTCTGCAAACAAAATGGCCAATACTATAGGAACAGGGTTCCCTGTTGAGTTTAAAAACGTTAATTTTGCTTATCCATTAAGACCAGACAACTTTATTTTCAAAGATTTGACTTTCAAAGTGCAAGAGGGCTCATCTGTTTGCATTGTTGGACCAAGTGGAAAAGGAAAGTCTACAATTGCTTCACTGCTGCTTAAATATTATCCAATAAGCAATGGTACAATCTATGTCAATGATCAAGCAATTTCGAGTGTGAGCTCTTCCTCGTTAAGAAGAAATATTGCTGTAGTGCAGCAAGTCCCTTCTTTAATAACTGGTACCATTAGAGACAACATATTGTATGGCTTAAGCGAAAATGAAGCCAAACATGTTACTCAAACCGAAATAGAAGAGGTTTGTAAACAAGCAAACTGTCATGGATTTATTAGCCAGTTTCCAAACGGTTATTCAGAAAAAATATCTGGAGGCTCATCAGACAGCAACTCATTAAGTGGTGGCCAGTCTCAAAGAATTTGCATTGCCAGGGCTCTAATGAAAAAACCGAAACTGCTAGTCCTTGATGAAGCCACTTCTGCTTTGGATGTTAAGAGTGAAAAACTTGTTAATGACGCATTAGTAGGATTAGTTAAGAGAAGAGAATGCACTATTATTTCTATAGCTCATAGATTATCTACTATTCAAAGATCCGAAAATGTGATTGTTTTGAATGACAAAGGATTTGTTGAAGAGGTTGGTCCATTTTGGGAGTTGTATAGTGACGATTATAGTGCTTTAAGCAAACTTCTTAGAGAAGACATAACCGCCAAGAGTAGCGATAAGAAAGAAATAGAAGACGATGAGGAGATCAAACAGGATGCACCTGATGTTAAGAAAAAAGCTGATGAAGCAGTTCCACCTGTACTATAAAATTTGTGTTAAGTACATATGTATATGTGTATATAAATGAAAACAGACAAGCCATTTCATTGGAAAAATACGTTCACTTGTAAGCGTTCTTGTATATAGAAAAGACATCATGTTTTTTAAAAAAAAAAAATAAAAAAAAAAAAAGACTTTTAGCTGTTGTTTTTTGATCCAAAATTGTTTTTAAACAACAATTAAAATAGGTTCAAGAGGAATTAAGACATGATAAGTATTTTTGGAAGCTTTTAAGTTGATTAAAGTTTTAAAGAACGCGTTGCATTCTCAATTTTTTTTTTTTTTTTTTTATTTATTTTTTTTTTGAAAACTTGAAAACAAGTATTAGAAAACAAAATTAAAAAAAAAAAACAATTAAAAGCTTAAATATTCAAATAAATTATTTTTATAAAAAAAATAAGAAGATTTTGCATAAACCAAAATTTGCTGCACTTCATATTCACAGCTTATAATTCACGCATAAGTTTTATACCGAATGTCAGAATCAACTATAACAAACAGATTTTTGGCAGTATTCAGCATTATTGATTCCATCGTAAACAACGTTGATAAAAATGAAGACACTTTATGTATAGAAGAACATATTAAAAATACCTTATTATTTTTACAGGAAGTAAATGCTACCAAATGCTTAGACGCTGTAAAATTTTTTGATGAAAATACAAATAAAATTAATGTCTTTATTGAAAATATGAATCTTTTAATTACAAATACCGTTATTAAAACTAAAAGCAAGGTTTTTTTCAATCTCACAGACCATTTCAATATATTTTTACAAACAAAAAAAATGACCAGTGAATTCAAAGACATCTACAATATTTTGATTCCCAATATAAAAGAAGAATTGCTATGCGAAAGCAAAGAGCTTAATAAGTTAATAGCATTTAGTGCAATTGATTTTGCACAGAAGAATACTTATGATAACAATCATAACATAGACAGCTTATTGGAGCTGTCCAAAAAAGGAGGCAACTTCTTATTTTTTAATCGTCAAGGCAGAAAGAGCACCATAAGCGAAAAAAGATTGTCAACATTGAGTACCGAGTCCAAAAAGCCTTTAAAAGAAAAAAGAAACAGCTTGCCATTGTTTTTGAATGACCGAGATATGATGATTTTTGATGACTTTTTGGAAATTGAAAAAGTAAATGATGCGTTGTTTAAATCTTTAAGAGAGCTGCTGAGTGAAAAAATAGATACTTTTAACAATAAATATAACTCAAAAAGTATAGTGTTTGAGGATATGCTAGATCTCATAAGAAGAAAATATTTAGAATTAGATGAAAGCTTTGAGCAGCTGTCTTTGAATCTAAAAAACTTTGAGATCAAAATTACTGTGGACAAATGGTTTAAGGTTTTGACTGAAATGTTTACAAAATGTTTTCAATATATTGAAAAAGAATTTGAATCAGTTGAAAACTTATGTTTAAATGAATTACCGGATAAAATTAAAATTGTGAACAAACACATATCTTTATTTAACAACTTGCTAGAAATTTCCTGGAATGATCAATTGTACGATAAAGTCAATATATTTAAAAACACTTTGGAGTTTGCTTGGATAAAAGCAAAGTCTAAACATGAAATCATACAAAAGCAATCTGACATTCTATGCCAAGAGCAAGATTCAGACAATGATTCAAAAAGAGAAAGCAAAAGAGACTCTTCAATTTCCGGCTTTAGTAATAATGGTCATCAGTTTTCGAAAATTTTGAAAAACAGCCATAGCAAAGCTGAAAAAAGAAGAAGCATTGGCACAGTTTTGTTCAACAAAATGAATTTGAGAACATCATTTATACAGGATATGGAGGACTTGGAGTCCAACGATGAAGAAGATGCTTATTACGGTGAATTATCAGATCACTATGCGAACATGAACGATGAAATACCTTTAGACCTAGAAACCTCGCTAAATCACAAGACATTGTCCATAAACAATTTTAGCGTAGATTCTTTAACAGGTGTTGATGACACTACTTTAAATGATTTAGTTTTTTACGGTGAAAAAAAAAGCTTTTTGACTGTCAAAATCGAAACTTTATTAAAGTTAGCAGATGTTCCAACTAAAATTCCTTTCAAAAAACCTCAAAGTAAAGAGAACTTTGATGACTTAAATCAAAGCATACTTGAATTACAAATGCTGGTTCTTGAAAAATCATTGGACAAGAAGAGAGCTTTCTTAATTTCAGAAATTACTAATTCGAAAAGTAGTGACAATTTAAAAGTCAAAAATGTATTTGTTAACCTGAAACCTTATTTAGTATAAACATCTTTATTTCTGATTGAGCTATAAAATTTTTTATAATTTGCTTCACTTTTGTCATTCTGTCAATGTACTAATGAAAGGTAAATATCATGTTTTTAACGTTTAAAAAACAATCAGATCTGCATTCTATAAATGATTCAGTTATAAATTTTGCTTTTAAATTGTTATATGAAAAAAAAAAAAAAGAAAATGATGAATGCGCTTGCACTATCTGAAATTTTTATATCAATCTTTTATATTTTAATTTTTTTTTTTTTTTTTTTTTTTAAATTAAACTATATATATAAAGTTCTGCGTTTTTAGACATTTAATTCCAACAAAACAGCAAATACAGAACCTAAACATATTAGAAAATCAAGAAATTGAAAACGTGCTACGACAATACATATTTTTCACATCAGCAGTTGACTTCTCAGTACTCATGCTTTTAGTTGCAATTCGTTACCAAACATGTCAGCCAATAACGAACCTTATCCTAACAACCAAAGCAAAAGAGCCTCATCTAGATCTTTTTCGTCATCATCTCTATCATCAATTGCTTCATTTAAAAGCAAAAGAAGTATTGCTAGCAATAGTTTCAAAAACAAAGCCAAAAATTTTAGCAAACCTTTAAACTTTTTTAGCAAAACGAAAACTACTAATGTTACTGAAGTTGCTGAGGCTAAAATAGATAATGCCAGTCAGAATGAATTAGGCAAATCATTAATTTTCAATGAATCCAATATATCAACATCTAGCTTCACAAACAATTCTGACTTGCTTATAAAACCACAGCTTAGTAACCTTTCATTGTCTTCGTCTGTTGAAGACAGCTTGTCGTGGAGCAAAAGTACATCATTTTCATCTATGCTTTATAATTCATACAATGACAATAATGTTGTGAACCAAGCCGAGCAAAGTACTAAAATGCAGCCTACAGGAGAAGTACGTGAATCTATAACACCTTTTTTGATTGAAATGAAAACAAATGGTGTAAATTTGTACAAAGTATCACGCAAGAAAAGAGTAAAATATAACTTTAAAATTATTGGAGAACAGTTGATTAACTGGAAAGACAAATACATTGACATTAGCTGGATTAGAGATGTGCGTGTTTTTGATGAAGCTAAAAATTATAGAGAGCAGTTTAATGTGCCTTTTGAAACAGGAAAAAATTGGATATCGATTATCTACCAGATTCCTACCAATAAGCTTAAAGCGCTGCACTGCTTTACCGGACTAAAATCTGATCTGATAAAGTTTTATCAATCGATTTTGTTTTTGATGAATCAACAGCACAAAATTATGGAGGATTTACTTCTTCCAAGCACAGATGAGTTTGCTAATTTTCATTGGAAAAACAAGCATAGCAGCAACAGCGGAAAAGACTTTGATGGCTTGACGCTAGAAGATGTTACCAAAATATGTGCTGAGTTTGATATGTATTGCTCTCCCAGATATATTCAAAAGCTATTTGAACAAAGTGATTTTGACAAAAATTATAGGCTAGACTACACAGAATTTCACCATTTTGTAAAAATACTGAAAAATAGAACTGAAATTGAAAAAATATTTCAAAAATATACAGACTGTGATGAAGGCCAGCTTATGTCCAGAGCCGATTTTGCAGATTTTATGAAAAACAAACAAGGATATTCACACTCTGAAATTGAAAAATATTTTAGAATGTTTTCTGTGAAAGAGTTTATTAATCTATCTGATTTTAGATTGTTTTTGGAAAACGAAACGGCATATTTTGAAACAGGTACAAAAAAAGGATATTATGATTATCCATTGACCAGCTACTATATTTCATCATCACATAACACTTATTTGAGGGGTGCTCAAATAGCCGATGAATCAACAATAGAATCTTATATAGAGGTGCTACAAAAAGGATGTAGATGCGTAGAAGTTGATGTATGGGATGGTGATAATGGGCCTGTAGTCTCACACGGAGTGCTGACTGGATCAATCTCTCTAAAAAATGTATTGGAGGTGATTAAAAAATATGCTTTTATTACAACATCTTTTCCTTTAATCGTGTCTTTTGAAGTCCACTGCAAACCTGAAAATCAATATGTGATGATATATTTGATTAAAGAATATTTTAGCGGGTACTTGTACACCAATATGGCAAATGACTCTACCATTCCATCCCCAAATGACTTAAAAGGCAACATCTTGCTGAAATTCACAAAAAGAGGTAAAATATACAGTGATAAAAATAAAAGCCCTGGAGAATCTACAGAAGAAGACGATGCTTATAGTTCCGATGAAGATTTCTTAGGCATTGATATGTCTCGAGAAGGAAGTGGACTCAAATTTAATTTGGTGCAACGTTATAAAAAAAAAGTTGATATTTTGCCTGAGCTGTTAGAATTAGCTGCAATCCATGGAATAAAATACAACAACTTTCAGTGGCCAGAAAGTAAAAAAATTGAGCATTCATTTTCTTTTAGCGAGAATAAGTTTAATAGAATGACGGAGAACTTTATTACCAAACAGTTTATTGACAAGCACAACAGAAGATATTTTATGAGAATTTATCCCCATGCGCTTAGATACAAATCTAGTAATTTTGATAACATTTTGGAGTTTTGGGAGCTAGGAGCTCAAATGGTTGCTACAAACTGGCAAACAAACGATCTAGGTCAGTGCTTAAATTTAGCCATGTTTCAACAACCCTTTTTAAATGACAATTCTTTTAACTGGAATAGTGGATATGTGCTAAAGCCTGATTATTTGCTTCCGAGAATTAAAGTGAAAGAGATGCCTTTGTTTTACAAAAACTTTAAAGACAACTTGAAGAGTCAAAACTTTGAACTAGACTTTATCAGTTGTTTTATATTGAAAAAACCTTTTAACAACAATTCAGGTGCTAATAATGGCAACCTTGGATTTACAGACAACAAAAACATGACTGTAGGTGCAAACACAACATCCAACAGTAGCTTAAATTCTCAGGCGTTTCCAAAGCTTGATATTAATATTGAGATTGTGTTGGAATTTGAATTGTTTACTATAAAAAAAAATGAGCTAGCCATATCAAATTCATTTCAAGTGAAAAACGCATTTAAAGTGGATAAAATGAAAGGCCAATCTTTTTTTTATAAAGATAATGGATCAAATCCTATTTGGGATGCTAAGCTAACATTTGTAACAAAGTACCCTTATTTTACTTTTTTGCATTTGAAAGTAAAAACTAAGGATCACACATGTTTAGGTGAGCTTTTTGTTAAACTTTCTGATATAAAGCCTGGCTACAGACATTTGGGACTGAAAAAAGAAAAAACCGGTGAAGAGATCATGTTTTCCAAATTGTTTTTGAATTTATCTACTTTTTAAGTGAATATATATATATGTAAATAATCTCTTTAACATAGTCTACAAATTTTATTTTATTTTTTTTACAAAACAATAAAAAAAGATGAGAAAATCTGGATAGTAAAAAGCTATCAATCTTCAAATGATAACTTCCATTCAGAAGAGTCGTCTGCGCTGGCATTTTCCAAAACAGAGGTGAAGAGAACATTGGCGCTTGGGCTACTTTGATAAACTATTTTATCCTTGTACACTCTAATTGCTTCAAGAATATTATTTTTTGATAAACAAACACCCATTCCAAAATCGCCAACTTTGATATATCTGCCTGCTTCTACATTCTTGTTGTCTAATTTTTTAAAAACTTTTGATTTTATGCCAATATTTGTTTCCTTTAAAGGAACCAAGTTAGATGGGGTTGATAGCAATGGATCTAATGTGCTCCAAATTTCCTGATACTCTTCTACCAAGTTGTTTAAATCAGCATTTGCCATAGAACCCTCTTCCAAACGATGATGACTGAAATCCAAAAGGTCATATTTTTTTGGATAAAACAAGTTTTTAAAATCGTTGTCAAGTTTATCTATGTTTTTAAAATGGCCCAAATCTTTACCAGGAGTTTCATCTGCTGTACAAAAGCTGTCAAGAACATGAATAAAAGAAATTGAGCTTGAGTATCCTTCTTTTGTGGGCTCCGTTTCTTCGTAACCTGCAATAAACCAATTTTTACTTTTATTATGGACAGCAGCGCTGTTTGACAAAATAATTCTCGTGTCCACAAACTCGTCATTTGAAGCTGTTATTACCCAAGTGGATGTTGGTTCATTAAATTTGGGTTCATGTTTCCATCTGATAAATGTTCTTGTTGAAAATGAGGGTTCTCCCATTATTTAAGCTAAAGGTTGTATAAAAGCCTGTTTTTTCTGTGTCTTTTGGGCTGACTCAGTAATATTTAATTAAATCATGTGTATTAGAATTAGAACTATTCTTTATTAATTAGCAAATAATTAATTTTAAATTCACAACTCAGTGATTTACTGATAATCTTGTGAAATAGTTTTATTAATGAGCTTAGAGGTCAAGGTTGGAAATTTGCTTGAACCATACATATTTGATATATATAATCGTAAATTATGTAGTGCAAGCTAAGCGTTAAAAAAAAAATCTAATCAAATTGATGAGAAACAAACAATTATTCGCGATAGGAAAGAACGGGAAATACTCATTTTTTGCCTTTTTATAAGCGAGCAAATTGTATGCTAAACCCCGACTCGGTAATAAACACTTGAGCCAAAAGCAGCACTGCTGAAATAGAACAAAAAGATTCCATCACGACGACAAGCTAAACACTGATGTTTAGACTTCAATGACTTCCCAACCGTGAATGAAACTTCCGGCAACTAAGGATTCAGGAATCTCCGTAGGGAACAACACTAAACCCTCACCAAACTTAATTTCATACTTTTTAAAACGCAAAGTGTCAGAATCAACAACACATCTTAATGCTGAGATTTCTTTTGAGTTTTTCTTATGCAACAAACCTTGGACTACGTTGCCTGCAATAATAACAACACCGCTGTATTCCTTGCTGTCCATTTTCAGTGTTACTGATCTGGCACTAGAATCGGTGACCCCCATTAAAACCTCATCCTTGGATTTGTAGGTCTCGGCTTTTAGTGGCTGCCAAAGCTCAACAAAATCTACGCCTTGCTTGTCTAAGCCAAAAGGATGAGCAGTTCCTGTTTCTTCTATATCACCACTTTCCCAGGTTTTCCAGTATGTGTCCAACCATGTTGTTTGTAGTGGCAGGCCCAAGGCTCTATTCGAGTGAATGCCAAACAAAAAGCTTTGCTTTACTGTTGCATCATCAACTTTAGACACCTGGCATGTTTCCTTAAAACCAGCAAAACAAGCTTCAAAAGGGAATTCTTCTTGCTCAGAAGAAGGGTTGATCAATGGTCTTAGGGAAACGTAATGGCCATCATTTGAAACTGAAGATAAAGTTCTGGTGTTTTCAAAAGGACTTTCTGGTTTGATTTGCATAAATTTTCTTTGCAGTAAGGCAACCATAGTGACTATCAGTTGTAAATATATATATTTTGTGGGGTTTTAGCTGTTCTGTATTTTTCTTCTTTCTATGTCAGAATATGTTATCCTGTACATCAGCTTAAGTATTCTTGCAAAAACATTTTTCAATTAGAAGAAAGTTTTATTTATTTATTTATTTATTTATTTATTTTTTTTTTCTATATCACGCGGTGCTTGATTACATAAGCATAAAAATCCACGCAACAAATGAATATATTAGTGTGAGTTAAAAAAAAAAAAAAAAAAAAAAACACAAAGGGTACTTGTTGAAAAGCATATGCATAACGCATGTTCTGTATAAACATAAATTAGCAAATATATTCAAAACAGATTGCATGATCATGCAGGAAAATGTTGATTCTATGCACAGGTAGTAACACGCATTTTTGTGTGTACAGTTTCCATCAACAAGAATATAAATAGATGCTCCTTTTAAATTTGTAAGCACAGACATTAAAGTTTAAGGTATTCAAAGAAACCTAGTCGTCGGCATCTGCTTCATCAAACGGGTAAATCCCGTGCATTTTCAGAATTTTACCAATTTTTAAATTAACCGATTTTTTTTATTATTTTCCTGTTTGGCATAATAACAACAATATTTGCCTGCACAACAAGCATGCTAGCAAACCGGCAAAATAACAGGTATTTTAATTGTAGAACTCGGACTCATCTGTTGGCTGGAAAGTCTGATTATTGTTTACTGTGGAATCATTCAACTTGTTTAGCCCAAACAAGTAGCCTAACTCTCTTCTTCCCAGGTTGGAAATTTCTTTAATTGATTCAGCATCTAGAATGGCACCGGCTAAATCCTTTTTTTTCTGCTGGATATTCAAGATTCTATCCTCAACAGTATCCTGAATCAGCAGCCTATGCACTTTCACCGGCTTGTGCTGAGAGATTCTGTGAGCTCTTCCTATAGCCTGGTCTTCAACTGATGGGTTCCAAAACGGATCAACAAGTATAACGTGGTTTGCCATAGTCAGCGTCAGCCCTACATTCCCAGCTTTCAGCGATATTAACATTAACGAGCAGTTGGAATCACTTCTAAAAACGTCAATAGACTCACTTTTTCTATGAACATTCATAGTTCCATCAAAATGCACAAACCCCATTCCCAGTTCTTTTTCTATAAAAAAAGAAAGTAACTTAAAAAAAGAAGTGAAGGAACAGAAAATAAGAATTTTTGCGTCCTGATCTTCAGCTTTGATGGTCTTAATCAATTCAATAGTTTGCTTGATTTTAGCGGTTGTTGGCAACTCGTTCAAATTTATGTCTGTTTCCGCTTTTTTAATATCAATGATTTCGTTTGTAAGCATCTTAAATGTTTTAGATAGTTCAGAGTTGCTTTTAATCATTTTATTTTGTATGGAATCCAACAACATAGTAGGAGTTAAATGGTATTCCGGAACTAAAGCCTCACATCTTGGACACTTGAATGACAAATTTGCAGTTCCTGGATCAACAAACCTGTTATTTTCATCTATGGTTTCTATGCAAGACCCACAAATACAGTGCCCACACAGAGGACTGTATTTGGATTGCAAAATATTTAGAGATCCTTTCTCAAAAATTTCATTGCACATACTGCATCCTTCTTGCTGATACAAAAACTTGTTTACTTCGTTAATAATGCTAGCATCATGCTGCTGCACCATTGGTACAAACATTTGCCATTTTTCTTCAAAACTATCATTGCTCAACAGTCTCATTTCGCTGTTGATTTCACCAAGTTTTACTAAAATGTAATGTATGCATGCCTGCCTCAATCGCAACAGCAGCGTAAATATTGGTCTTTGCTTTGCCTGTGGCGAATTAGAGTGTTTCAAAACAAACTGCGCTTCTGCTGCAAGGTTAGTTTCCAGCTCAGCATAAATGGTTCGTTCATCTTTATCCATCACAGCATATACCTTTTCATCTGTTAGCTGTGGCAAAGTCAACAAAGATTCACCATCAATTTTCGTGTCTTTTGTTCTTCTTATCGAAATTCTAGAAACCAATCCTTGTAGAAGCCTTTCGGCTTCTCTTTTACTGTGTGAATCGCTGCTTCCTTTTTTTTTCAGGTCTAAATGTTTTCCAATTTTCTCTTTAAAAATTGCATCTTTCATAAAAGGCTTAATTCTCAAAAATTTCAAAACAGCAAATATATCATAAACGTTATTTTGAAGAGGTGTTCCAGACAAACACCACCTGTATCGAGAACTCAAAAGGGCACATGCACGAAACTTGCCTGTTTCTAAGTTTTTAATTTCATGTGACTCATCTAAAATTATTCTATGAAAAGAAGACTCAGATTGATAAAAAGGTGATTCATACTCCCCTGGTTTTTTTAATGCTTTTAAAAAAGCAATGGTTGGCAGCGACGGAAACTTTCTACTTTCTCCTGCTGAGTCAACAAATGAGTTTGAAGCTTTGTCGTAATTTCTTGGCAAATGTTTTTTATATTCGATACCAAGAGTTGCATACGAAGTCAAAATCACATCATATTTTTTTAAGTCACTAAATTTCGATGGCTTATTGCTCTCATGAAAAATAAAAACAGACAGTTGATGCTCTGGCTTAAGTTTGGACTCAATTTCGTTTTTCCAATTATGCAATAATGATACGGGCGCTATAACCAGCGTGGGAAGTCTTTGATTTGAAACTCCTGTTTTTTCATCTTTGACAGGTTGTTTATTAGAAACCATTAGTGCTATCATTTGAATTGTTTTTCCCAACCCCATTTCATCGCTTAACAGCCCACCTTTGGATGATGAGTTTTCTAGTTCCAGCAACTTGTGCAAACCAATTTTTTGATGTTTCATTAGTGTACAGCTCAGTTCTAAAGGTGTTTCTTTTTCCGTAGTTTCGTTTTGGATAGACATCCCGCTTATTAAAGAGTTGAAATCGTCGATATCCGTTGCTGTAAGTAAATCTCCACTTTTTATATTCCCAGCAGAGTAGTCATCCTCGCCTTGCCCCACAAAACTTTCATCCAATTCTTTGATATTAAACCTTTCAGCAGTATTTTTTTGAAACTCAACATCATTTGTTTCTCTTACTGCGTTTTTGATTAGCTCGACTCTATAGTTGTGTAAAAGATGTTTAATATAACTGATATCCGGGCAAGCGTTAAAATTCAAAAGTTGTAATCTTTGTTCAACCTGCATTTCAATTGCAATAACTTTTCTACACGATCTTTCGGCACCATCAAAAGATCTTAGCAAATGTTTAAAACCTTCATAACTTCTTTGCAATGGAATAAAAGAAAATCGATCGTCCTTGCGGTCATATGATTTACTTGCTTTCAACGAGTATATTTTTTCATGATATAATTGTTTTTGAGAACTAATGTTTTCTTTAAATATCTGTAATGCATATTTAACCCGCACAATCAAGTCTGCAAGCACCTTGTATCCTTTGTATACAATTTTTATGTTTTTTAGATTAATTTCATCAATACCTTTCAGCAGTTCAGAGCAAAAAAAAGTCATTTCTATTAAATCAAAAGGATACTTGACTGGATCATCAACAACTAGAAATCTTGGAACATTGATTTCTTTTCCAACATTAATTGTGACTTCAAGGTTTTCGTCTAGCCAGCCAGAGTACCTGTATTTCAGATCTTCTAAAGAATAAGACATTCCAATTTTGTTAAACAGCTTAGACTCTATAGTTTTCAAAACAGCATCATTTAGAAAAGGTGATTCTCGTTTGGTAATGCTAGTTATGCCTAGCGTGTCATCGTAGGACTCGTACTCATTAATGGCATTGAGATATTCTTTTTCTAGTATGTTATTTTCAGCCTCAGCTTTTTTTTGAATTTTTAAAAGCTTTTCTTCTTGTTGTATCGAGTTCCATTTTTCGTGTTTGGCAACAAACACATCCACATTGTAACCACAGCCTTGAATACTTGTCAGTTTGTCTAAGACTTGCTTTTGAATTTTGGTATTCACCGTTCTAAAATTGGGCAGTTCTGTAATATCAGGACGAATGATTTTATCTTTAATATCAAAAAAATTGTCTTCAGCATCAACACTTTCCGCACCATTGTACAGACTTCCAACCATTTTTTTGATCTTGTTGTTTAAAATTTTAAGCTTTGAGTCTAAAGTAATAGATTGCTGTATTGGTTGAGTGTTTATCTCTTTTGATTTGTCAAAAAAGTTAGAAACCGCGCCAGCAGTGGTTTTAAACGCCATCATATAGCCATTTGTGTTTTCTTTAAACTGTTTTTTGAATAAGTTGTCGTTGTTTTTGATTTCTTGAGCAACTTTTTGCGTTTTTGAAAAAAGTTCATTCAGGCTAAATGTATCGTTCTGAACTTTCTTTTTGTCTATTTTTTTGTTTAAAACGCTTAGAACAGCAGTCAGTTTGTTTTGTTCAATTCTAAATGGCACGTCTAGTTTTTTGGCGTTAATGATGGAAGTTTCGTAGTTTTCTCGTGCTTCTTTTAAAGTTTTGGAATTTGATATTCGGCTTATAGCTGTTGTATACTGGGACTGCAAGTCATTTAAAATATTATTTATACCAGCAGATGAGTTTGGAATGTTCACATTTTTAGATAAATTATCTTTGCTGGAAAAGTCGTGATCATCTGGCGTAATAACTACAGTAAAATTGTTTTCTTGACCAGAGAGATCTTGGCTGTCCGATTTGATTACTACAGCTGAATTGTTGCCATTTGAGGAATTCAAGTGTTCTATGTGATTTGCTGTTTGATTTGTAGCTAAATCGTTCTGTAGAGTGGCATTTAAAAGAGGTTTATTCTGTATTACTGTCCCATCTGAATTTGAAATAGCTATTATTTCAAAGTCACTATCGCTTTCGCTTGCACTCATTACTCAAAAATCAAAAAATGCTTTTCTGTTGTTAATGTTAAAAGTACTAATCGCAGCGTAGGTTCTTCAAGCATCAACTACTTGAATTTTCAAAGTGCTTTGTTTTTTTGTATTGGAATTTTCTTTTGTTTTCTAAAAAAAAAAAAACTCCTAGGTTTTTTGGCTTTCAATTATTCTCCTTATGGTTAAGATTATTTTAATTTTTGTTATTTAAAAGTGTATATATTATAATTATAATCAAGCTTATATAACGTCGAAGAGGACTTCTGTTTCGTAATTTGTTTTTAAATTGAATTTTGTCTTTTTTTTTTT